>DVWM01000035.1:0-17504 GCA_018235105.1 Junonia coenia | reverse complement strand
GGTGCTAGCCAGGGTTTGAACCCGTGACCTTTGGTTAAGATCCACGTGTTCGCACCACTAGGCCATCTCGGCTCAAAAATATTGATAGTCAAGATAAAATTAGTAAGCCGATTTGGTGTATGTTCGAAATTAGGAGACAAATTACAGAACATGTTCTAAACTGGTCAGGTACTTTGATCATCCGGCACACATAAAACGTAATGGTAGCCATCAATTTTGATAATACTCCAGCCTTTTTAATAAAGCCGCTATTTGCCCAACGTGGCGTAGAACGGAAAGATTAATAAAGTAAATCATTGTAAGCCGTTCAAATTAAACCTAAAACAAACGTATTCATACAATGCCCGGCAATTTAAAGCCTTAATTAAAATAAAACCTTCGCATAATTTATGCAACGTTGCGTAAATGCTGCGAGGCGCAACAATAAGAATAATTCATTCCAAACTAAACGTCACATAAAGTCGTGGGCGAGGAGGACAGCTAAAAAAAAAACAAAATCTTTTTTTTTTAATTTAAGGAACAGACAGTGAACAAACACAGCTGGCGGAATGCAAAACAATGTAAGGGAAGGAACCCACATGTTAAGAGCAACTACCTAAAGAGAAACATTGCTTTCGTTAAGTTATTTATGAATCGCTGAATATTTTGGCGATTGCGAAAGTAAAACAATTACGAAACCGCGGCATGCGCTTTAATGTTTATGTATAGGTACACTAAATTCGAAAACTATATGCAAGAAACATATACGCGAAAAAATTTTAGTACAACCGTTTTACATGTACAGTATCATAAATGACGCAAGAGTACGAGATTTTTTTGTATAAATGTTTTTTTTACATTTTTGCAACGTCAACGTGCTCTTGTGTACTTGTACTTTTTGTACGTCTAACAAAATAAAGTACGGACGGACGACAGAGTCCGATTTCTCCGATACCACTGCTATATCAGATAACTTATCTGGAGCTCGGAAAGGAAACGCACTGTTCGAAATGTATTATTGTTGTGACTATTGCCAACCATAAACATTGGCCGCGTCCTTAATTAACAACAAACGGAAATGTATACGGTCTTTGACGAACATTGTTTGAAGAAATAAGTCACGTAGGAATAGCGTTTAGAAAAAACTAACACTCCGACTAAAATATTACATATTATCTGTTGAGCTGTACTATATGTTTGTTTTGTTATATAAAATATATTTTATCAATAACAGATTTGTTGCGATATCGGAACAAACTCAGTTTACAAGATTCGTGGAGGCGGGGCAGTATTTATAGTTTGTCCGCTTCCCAGTCCGCACCCGCTTACGCCGCCTCTGTGTTCTTACTCTCCTATAAATATGTCCGATTAACACGATTAACGACCGAAAGAACAATATTTAAGAGTCAATTATACATAAACATGTACGGACGCCCGGCGTGGCTCGCATAAAATGGAGCTAATAGCCGTTTAGATGGTAACACTTAACAGCAGGAAGCCTTGTCGAAGGTCTGTGGTATTCACGCCGCGGGCGCCCGAGTTCGGGCCTGTTTACGACACTTCGACTGTTTCCCGTGATTGAATTCACCACAAATTAATATGTATATGGACTAATTTTTGTACGTATCAGTTTTTTATTCTTCAAATAAGACTATACTTTGAAAGTCCACCAACCTGCAGTGGAGCAGCGTGGTCGAATGAGCTTCATAACCTCCTTCCTAATAGGAGAAGAGGCCGATGCCCAGCAGTCCCACTGCTGGGCATATGCACAGGCTGTGTTAAGTATACTTTGAAAGTAGATACTGATCAGATAGGTACTATTATTGCATATTACATCTTCCAAGAACGCGCAACATGCTTTCTTGCAATTGCACAATATATTCAATATTTAAAACGAATTCAAACAATCAAATAAATAAAGGTATAAATTCAAACGAAAAGATATCAGCAGCTATTGTGTAATGCGATATTTTTACGACTTAAGAAGCCGTATGAATCCGACAATGCATTGAGGTGTCGTCTTTAAAACTGCGAACAGTACGTAAAATCTGCTGCGGTGACTCAGTTTCACGAATGACTGCGTCTACTTTTACATTTTATTTTGTTTCATCTAATTAAATTTATTTTCAACTTAGTCGAAAGCTTAACGAATAATAATTAAATCGAAATGATGTCAAACGTTTTTGTGGAGTGAAAATATTTCACCGCTTGTGGTGGACCGAGTATTTTTGTGAACGAAAAAAGCAGTGAGATATATAGTCTGACAAATTCGACGGTCTGAAAGCAAGTTGTCTCGTAAATATTTAAAAAGACTCAAAAGACGTGTCAAATCATGAAGCGGGAGTCCCTTCAAAGAACGTATACGAAGACGTCAATTTGTTTACGAATTACGCATAAATTCGTCCCCGAAGACAAGACATCTCGTGCGGCGATCGCTGTTGCGACATTTCAATAAAATTTACGATTGTGACTTAAATGGTGTGTTCAATGGACAAAAAATGTACCGACATATCCCGCTTTATTTTAGATTCTCGACTTCGTTAAAATATCTGTCTAAAGATAATAAACCTGTCTATGCGTCGCTTCTAAACAGCAATGAAGTGGATGAATTATTGATATTGTTAATTAAATGTTTGTTCTAGGGTACATGATGTTTGATTTATGTATATTTTACGTATAAACAAAACTCGATGCATTGATCTCAGATATTCTTGTACTCGTTATAGCAAATATTTATTTATATGTATATTAAATTTGATGAATTAATAAATTATTGTTCTATTAAGAGGATTCAAGGCGCCAAAAAGTCGATTTAAAATTTTATATCCGTTCATACGCGTGGGTTAACTTTTATTGCATCGTTATTCCTAAAACAAAACAAGATGCTCACAAAAAGGTGACTTTTGCAAACGTAGAGGATTAAAATAAAGAGATTATTTGACAAGGTGCTTTAAAGGTTAAGACAAAAAAGTCCATTAACCAAATTGAATTTTGTTTAATGTAGAGGAATAAAATACTTAAATAAATGAGTTTAATAATTGCTTTTTAGCTTAGTAATAAAGAAACTTGGAATTGAAAAGTTTTTCAGGTCCAGAAATTAGTAACGTTATATTCTTAGCGGCTTATTTCTATGCTAGCTGAATGGCGAATAATAATTTATTTCGGGTTATATTGTAGCTTGTTGGCGATACTAAAATTAACGGAGAGTGGCATGGCCAAATGCACGCCACACTGATATGTGTTATTGGCCATGACAGCTGAGTCTAAGAGACGGATCGACCGTCACCCTTATTGGTATTTTTGTCACACTATTGCTGTTGACTGCCTACCAATTTCTCGTGTTTACTCAGATGAATCGGAATTTCAAATTTAGACTAGTGTTGTTGTTTAAATTTTAAAATACCTTTCTTCGTACAACTGCCTGTGCTTAGTCGCGTAGATAAACTTGTGCAGCGATTGACAAATTAAGTTCGAGACAAGTAAAATATATTATGGGAATGATATATTTGATAATCATGTGCCCGAACAAATGACAAAGCCTTTTTCACACATTTTATACAGTCTAAAAAGGATGGAAAAATTTCTTAATTTATATAGGTAGGTACTATTTTGTTGATGTATCATATAGGTAGGTAATAAAACCTTCTACAGAAATATGAGATATTTGTTAAAAAAAATATCTTTCAAAACATAACTATAATCCATGGTATTAGTGGTACCTATAAGCTACGTTTAAACAAACAAATCACTTCATTAAATTGAAATAATACATATTCGCGTGCATTTCCAATACAATCATATTTTAAAATACACTTTTTTAATAATTCAATGTAATATTTACGACCACTTTATAATAAATTATGATACCATTTAATATGCGGGGACCATCAAATTTTTATTTCACAAAATTTACCTTTCAATTTAAAAACAACAACGCAACTAAATTTTATTCTTTACTGCTGTCTTCATTTTAAATACAACACTTAAAACTCTCAGCGTTTAACATAAAAAAATGTTATAAAGAGGCATATTTCATTATTTTTTTCCTCTAAAACAACGGGGCGCCTCGTGTTTTTGTAAGTAGGACCAACTGTGTCGCGGCCTACGCGAGCCCCTATGATCGTTCACACTTTAAGTGGCTTTACAGTAGTGATACATACCTACTCAAGCTATTATTGGAACGTCTAGGAAGGCGGAGACCCTATAAAAACTGTTATTTTCCAAGTTGTCGTTCTAAGCGTTCGTATTTAAATTTTAAATTTCATAAATGCAAGGGTTCAACTCGTATACCACTATATCATTCCACATTTGTATTCAGATTAAATTGAAACTTTGCCGGGTAAGAAAATAAGTTATTATAAATTAAAATAGCGATCATTCAAGTCTCTGACATACTTTTACCTTGTATCGACACCTCTAGGAATTTTGATCGCTGCGCGTTAGATTTGAGCTCCCGATAACTGACGGTCCCTCCATCAATTTCGTACAAAATATTTGGTAAGATCCAAAGATCTTTTTTATGGGATTCAAAAGATTAATGTTAAGATAAAAAAGATTTGGGGCGTCTAAGACGAAGCGGAATTTAGGGGAGACAATAAATTTTAACACCTTATTTGCTTTGTATAAAAATAAAGGGCCCGGTCGTAAGGACATTGTTTTTTTACGGTGTTATGAACGTTGGATGATTAATTAGAGAGAAAATAACGTCTCCCCACCTATGTTCATTTGCCCACCCCTTTATTTAATAAGCTCGCATGTTGCGTATACGCAGTGGCTTGGCCCCGCCTATCACGGACATCCTACTGTGCTTTGTTTAAAATTACGAAATTGCCGATGCGTGAAGCATCATTTTTCTCAGCCAAGTCTTATATTTCAAAAGTTCTTTTAAAATTACGCGTAATAAACCGTTTCTATAGAGAAAATACTATGTAATTGCCTTACTAAATTACTTAGCTTTATTCATTATGGAATGAATTTCGATAGAATATATATCTTATACGTGATCGTGTATTTCAATTTAACATTTAAAGCGACTACGTTTTTCGTATCTCGCTAGACTCACTTTGACGGTATAATTATTTGTTCGAAAATTTTAGTTACAAAGTTAGCCAACATCCCAACGAGAGCGATTAGTTGATCGGACGCTCGAGTCTCGAAACGAAATTTACGAGCATTAAAACTATCTCCATTTCATCGCCGTGCAGGGCTTAGTCTATAGAGGGCAGCTGCTTTTAATCGAATCCCAATCAACTTACAAATGATATTAAATAGTTTACTGGAGTATTAAATATGTAATCAAAACTGCCGCCGCGTTCGAACTCTTACTCTAGTTGATATTTTATTATAACACGAACGAAAAAGTTCTCATCATTTCTTAATGAACCTTTATCGTCGCATTCTGTGTATGAAGTATCACAATAATACTGTAAATAACGGTTCTTTTTACCGCTTCAAACGGAAAATATACGTTCGTTATTTCCTAACACGTGGGCAAGTACGGAATCTTATTTATTGAATAGACGTAAAAGTGTCTTGACACATTCCGACGTGTTAGTCCTCATTAAACGCTACACCCTCTTTGGAAGGTATCGAAACGTGATTTATGGGTCGTATGATGTCATTGGTAGAACAATGTGGATGTCCGAAAGGTTGATTTGATAAAGTCGTAGATTTTATTAGTATTAAAACGTCCCTATTAACGATAAGGCAGAACGACGGACCATTAGATAGCGTGCGTGCTTGATTGATCGTCAGCTCAGATAAAGAGGAGAGGGCCATTAATTTGTTATTTACCAACCCAACGGGGCCCGTAGGTGTCGCTCGTGGAAGAAACGGTGATGTCAAAAATCGGACAGCGACACAATGGCATTCAGGATTAAAAGCGAAGTTATGTACCAGTAGCGGGGCATCATTTATCAGGACAAGTCTTCCGCTGTCGAATACGAATGTTAATAATTTTGAATTTGTTCTTTTGACTTATAAGGATGGCGATAGATAAGATTGCTGAGGTTCGAAATTTAATTTCGTGATATTAAATTGAAATGAACGTTTTAGTCATTTATCGTAATTACCGTTCCGATAATATTAATGTTTCAACAATGATTTATTATGGATATTGGGGATGGACTTTTTGGTATAATTAGAAATGAACGTTGAAAAATAATCTTTTCATTAAAAATATTGTTTTCCTGAGAGAATTGTTTTTTTTTACAGTAATATTTTTATACCATTGTCTACATCAGCGTTGTGAACTTAATGACTTTAACTGAACATTCTCAACGGGAATAAATTTTATATTGTTAAATATCATATAGTTTAAGTTATTTAAAGAAGTTCAATTATTTTTATAATACAATTATCTAACAAATAATAAACATTAGGTACCTTTTATGAATTCATATGATGTAGAAACATTCTTGGCTTGCCTTTTACAAAACAAAATAATTCTCCAAGGTGAAAAAACTATACAAACGACTAGCTATCCATTTAAATTTATAACAATTAAAATCGAATCGTGCACTCGACAAAATTGTCTTAGTTCATATATCTCATTATGTATACGTTTAGGCTTCGTACAGAACGGGCTTTATTGCCGGATTGCGTGACAACAGATACTATTTTAAGTTTTGAACTAACTGTACGTCATGTAATTTCCAGTAACGACGTGTTTTTTTATTGTCAACCACCGAATCGCTAACTCTATCCAATAAGTAATGTTCACGTCGCATTTGTATTAAAATATTACATCGTTTACATTTTTTTGTTAATATAACTTAAAAATATTGTACACAGATATCATCAAATGACTTCATTAGGGGTTTCAAATTTTTCCTTTGGTATTACAACTTTTATTAGTAATTTTTATTCCGTCAAACTTTTTCATTTAGGTCTATCTTAAAATCTTAAATAGTCTATATTTTAAGGTCAAGTTTTGCTTCATGCCGTATTGGCGGTGGCTTCGTTTCGTGTGTATCTTTCAGTTATAAACATTGACTTTGTAATAGACAAACAAAAGGGGTTTAAATAACAGCCGTCGCCTCACCGAACGATACGCATCGACTTGTTACAACTTCACACCGAAGCCGATTGTAACATCAGCTTATTACCTCGAGACAAATAAATTCCATCACCTACGTTATCAGGAATCTTTAGGAGAAATCCGAAACCGTAAACATGCACGTTGAGCTCACAGTGTTAACTATTCATTCTGTGTCTCTAGAGAATATATTGAACAAAAGACGGGTTCAGCATCCGACTACACTATTTCTCACTACTTCGGTGCGATGTAATCAGAGAAGACGACGTGTCGCGCTTATTTATGTATGAACGGGGCGCGGGCGAGGGTGGGCCGAGCGCGGGATACAAACAGAATAATATTGATGACACTGAGCTACGAGGGGTCATGAATCATTAATCGTACGCTCTCTTCTACGGCTCTATTACGACTACCTTGTTGGATAAGCCACCCTTCATGAGGTGAGGTCGCGAGATACGCCGCTTACGCTTGCCTTTTTCATAAATTACGGGCTCGAGTCGTATGATATGAATGCTGGCGACTTTAGTGATGTGATAAACGTATTCGCGCGTTTTTCTTATTCGACAAAGTTAGATTAATGTTTTATTTGTACGCTGGTAAAATATTAAAATATAAACAGTATTTAGTGAGTTAAAATTAATGCCGGGCGTTTTATAAAATTTTTAACGCGTTCCAGATGTAATCCCTCTCCGTCGGTCCTGTTTCCGGTTTAGTCCTATCGGATTAAATCTTCATTACGCTTTTTGAAGATTTATTAAATCTCTTTCATTTTATTTATATCTTTTAAGTAGAAATAATTCTACATGTACTGTGACAGTTGTTACAAAACGTTCCAAGTTCAGTTTATTGTTTCCTTCAACAATTGCGAAGTTACGACCACAAAAAGAGTACAACTTGAAATTCTCGAACATAAAAAAGAAGGCAATTTAAGTTAATTCAGTAAGCAACAGACATGGCTACTTCCAAATGAACTCAAACGTAACAAAAACGAAAACAAATCGTGAACAAAAACGCAGGTCATTTCGAGTTGGACTCTCTCGTTTATTTTTTCTAACCGAGGACGTGCATCCGAAACCTTGGAGTGTTTTTTTTTATTACTTGCCTTCAAAAAATTTTTACTCAACCTGTATCGATAAAATATTGTACGGATCGAAGCGGATAGGAATGGACCCGAAAGGGGATATCGGAACGCTCTTTTTCTAATCGGGGTTTTATTTTGCAATCAGTTAGGTCATAAAGGGGTTTATTTTTTGTCATATATTCGCTTTACTGTAACACGGCAAGAGAGTGTGTTTAAATTCTATTGATGAATGTTTTAACGTGTTTTTAGGGTTTAAGAATAGAAAAAAATACAAATTTATTTTTTGTAAGCTATTAGGTACTAAAGAATTTGTAAACATTATGATGAAAAATTTATTTGATAAACACTGAATAATTATTATAATTTCTCAAAGTATTAATATTCATAATTTAAAGCGTGAAATGATTCAACAGCCTTATTCTATAACTAGAGCCCAACACAAAAGAATAACTAAGTAACCAAAGTAAAGAAAAGTAAGGGCGAACTCAAGCTACCTTGAATACCATTAACTTTAGAACCAACTTTAAATGTACAAAGCGTTAACTTTACATGACAAGTTAACCTTAAAAGTTAAATCCATATCTGTATCTCAAACTTTTGAAGGCACTTTTTAAAATTCATCACGAGTGCCCCAAACTCATCGTACTCATCCACGGAGGCACGCTTTCAAGAAAAAACAAGATAAAAAATCGGCCAAGCGTGAATAGGATTTAGGATATTGTAGTTTAATATATAAACCAAATATTATGGATATTAGTTTCATACTGAAATAAACAATATAATTGGGAATGCTCTAGTAATTTTTTTCTGATTATATATGTATACCTTTGAAACTAAAAATCAAATTATTTAGCTAACTTTATCTAAAGGACCTATGTTAGTTCTTCAGTACAAAAGAAATGAAACAAGGATATGTGTTTATGATACTATACTTGAATAAACTGTTTGAAGTGCAAGCGTATAATAAATTCACTATTTTATACGTAAAAATCACATGTAAAACTAAAACAACAAGTATGATCATAGTAAACAAACAAAAAGGGATTCCGCTGACCATTTAAATAAGGAACCCTAAAAAGACAAAATGGAAAACACAAACCGATATATTTAAAAAGGACACTGTTACAATGGCACACAATAGAAAAAATAGTTCTGGCGACAGTACCCACAATGACACAATGTGGCTCTACATTTTTTACTCCTGATCTTCTTGTTGTTATGCCTAAATAACTATTTTGAGCCGGTTTTAGTTTACTGGTACTGTAAATAAGGAGAATGTATTGAACTAGCTTCCATGTGCTAGCGTGGCAGTTATAAAACTTATTGTGTCAAAATTAGTCAGTAGTTATGACGTGAAAGATCAACACAGGTAACATCAATTTGTCTAATTAATTATTATATATCGAAAATTACTTAACATCAATCGATGGTATACTTACTATATTATAAGGATTACATTTGATATGTAGATATAATATAATAATTCATACTAAAAATAATTAATCAAGGTAGTATGTACCTACTTTAAATCTAACTGGAGCGAATTTTATAATGAGCTTTGACCATTGATTAGAATTTCGGTTTTTTATCTACTGGTGACGTCAACTTGAGATTAATTGAAACAGTGATATAGACATAGTTATAACTAATAAATATGTAGGTATAACTAATGAAGTTATATTCAAGTTTATTATTCAAGTTCCTCCAGTACGGGAAGTACTTTTTTATACTTTCATTTACGTAATTCTTAATTGAGTCATTCTCATATCACCGTATATTTATTTCTGTAGCTAAGTAATGCAATGAACCTTATCTAAAAAAAGTTATACGGTTACATTAAACGAAGACTAATTAAAAGGAATAAATGAAAGCAATAACGTATAAAAAGTAGAAGCAAACATATTAATGTGAAACTGTCCCAACATTATCTATGATAGATTAATATGTCGTTAAAATTTAAACAGATAGTACGAGTAAAAACAGTTACAAATATCTTGCTTTAATTACCTAATTATTCTAAGTAGTTCATAATTAAACGTGACCAGTTTATTTTTTCTCGTTTCCGTCAAACTTGTATCACAATTTGAAAAAAAAAGTTAGATAAAGAAAAATGGTTACACGGTTCTCCTATTATACTATCATTACGTCTAAAGGTCGTCAGATATTTTGTGCTTCCTGACGCACACTCACAACGTGAATAAAGGTATCCTTCCGCCCTTGGAAACATCACGAACGTCCCTTCAAAATAGAATAAAAAAAACCTAATGCTGAGCTCATTGTGTTTAATCTTAGACGCAGGTAGATGCGAACAAAAAAGAGGTCCACTAAAAGTGAGGCGTTACGCAAAAAATTAAACGGAACGTGTTCCCAGTGAATACTCAGGATTATCACCAGATGTCGAAGTTTGAAATGCGCTAGTAATGTGTATGATATGGGTCTCATTGTCTGCAATTATACCGAAAATCTTTATAGATCACATATCGATAACAGACTAAGAAATAAAGTAAAAAATCAGCTTTTGTTACAGAACAATCACATTTTTGTGTTCGTGAAGGTAATTATTCGCTAACATTCCTTTCGTAAAATATTTTGAATTATTAAAAGCAATAAACATCCTCTTTTGTATAAATAATTGAAATTGCTAAATTGACTCAAATTACGTACTTAAATGAAACAATGGGTTAATTTAGTCGGTATTTTCTTAAGAATTTTATGATAGGAATCTACATCCATGGTTCGTTATAATGTAAAAAAGTTGAAAATAAAAAGGTTTTACACTCTACTACCTCCGTATTACTGTAATACTAGAACCTAAATTCTTTTGTAAAGTCATAATACTTACTGTTATTGAATGATTTTGAAATTAGGACCTAAAATTTTTGTTATACAAATCTAAGAAATACAGGTACCTACAGTTAAAACCGAAATTTACAAAAAAAATGTTCGTAAACAGTATTTTTAAAACAACGTTCTCAATAATAGAGTGTCATTTTATTTTTATTTTATAAATATACGTAAAAGCTCACGTTTTATCGTTAATGACAAAAACAAAGTTACGACTGAGCAGCGACATAAAAACTCAAATTGTCTTGCTTGAGTCCCATCGTAAAATTTAAAAAGTTAATTAAAACTCAATCAAGAATCTTATTAAGCCCGTAGAATAATACATTAATCTCTGCGCTGGAAGCTGAAAGATATAAATTTGTCTGTACAGTATAAAAAAGGTATTTACATATATTTAGTTTTTAATAAATGTTTAGCTATAATAACTTTTTTTTTGGAATATTTAGGTTACGACTGTTGTTTTTATTTGAATACTAATGACTACTTTTCGTAATTAATCATAGTATGGTGTCTCTAATTACATATTTTCATAATTTAATATAAAAAATAAATATCCCAATAAAGCCATATTTTTACTTTACATTGATTAGTATAACAATAAAAATTATAAAAAAATAACTTTAATAAAAGGAACTTATAACAAAATGAGTCATCGATTTTTGTGACACTAAAGCTCTTACAAGGAACAAATTTGTAGTCTCATAGCAAACATGATGCATTTTATCAGGTGGCACTAAAGATATAATAAAGAAGTCCCATTAAAGGTCCACGTGGGCGATGTCGCAGGCCGCTAGTCATATAAAAGGATAGTCGATACAAATAACATTTATGGAGGCACAGTTCCAATACAGATAACCGGCAACCTGTTCGGAACGATTCAAATAAATAGCATAACCCGTTTAGATAAATCCTATCTGTAAATATTGGTAGATATAAATTGTACCAGCTTATCGTTTACAGTGCCCCGATAACCATTTCTTACTTACATAATTGCGTTTCCTCCTGAACTGGTGATAGTTACCATGTTTCATTGGGATTACTAGTTTTTTTGATATCGAAACTCGTATAAGACGACCTTATCTAATGAATTATGCGTATGGATGCACAAATGATACTTCATTGCACAATAAACATAAAACGTTAATTTATTTATACGTTTTTATGGGATGTGCTGTGCATTTTAATTAAATAGAATATTATTCTGGTTTAAATTTATTTAGTGATAAAATTGTTTAGTTTACATATCGATAAGAGAAGCTATGTCTTCTGGAATTAATTAATTTGTATACTTACGTAATACGAGTACGTTATCTATATACATAATTTTAATAATACATGTAAAAGTATATGTTAACAAGATCGCCTATACTTACCGAAACAATTTAAATTGCTTTATCAACATTCCTTTTAAGTGTCAAGGAATGTTACAGTTGAGACAGAAGTATCTTTTTATAATTTTACATGTATTTTTGTAGTAGTGCAAATAGATGAAATACAATGATATTAATTACCATTTTTGTAGACGATATTTACACAATTGTTAATCATTAAAACATATAATACCTATATCATTAAATTTAGCCTAAATATACAGATTATAGATACTTATATTATAGATAGATTTTATTGCTTACAAGTTATATTTTATTACTGGCTATTAACAATGAATACTTAAGATATAATCAAATCAAGATGGCCCAGTGGATAAAACTCTTCAATCTTAACTAAAAGGTCGCGAGATCATATCGAGCATAGTTCTTCAATTTTTTAAACTTGATATGTATCTTGATTTCCATGGCGGTATATATTGAAAGGAATTATAATACAACTAACAAACTCGATGAAAAATGTTGTCCTGTCCAATATCAGCGCCATCTAGCGGCTCGAAGTACAAATCTAAACCATCTAGAGACTTTCTCAAACGGAATTTTATAAAATAACAGGCAATACCATACACATGGTAAGAAACATATAAATAGTATAGTTATGATATCCACCAATCCACACAGAAACAGTGTGGTGGTTTTACCTCCAAGATCTCCAAAGCAGGTAAAAGTCCAGCGAAGCGTTGTTAATGGGCTTTGCGACCTAAAAGACCTTTTTGCTTTATTTTTATTTTTTTCTATAACTAATTATTGTCGTACCCAAAATTTTATCTTAAAGGCAAAATTTGTGAGTTATTATAATAGTTGTGACGATGTGGAGCTTTTGATGTATTGGAATTTTTTATACTTCTAAATTACATTAAATTTACATCATATGAGGTAATTTGTAACGTAAGGAACATTTAAGTGTAATTTCATTGATGACAAGTTTGTTTATGGATTAAGAGCAGCTCTTACTAATGAACAAATAAATATTTCTCCTTTAATAATGAAATCTCATTACAAAATTATGTGTAGTAATACATAAATCAATAAACATGTTATAAAAACAAACTACCTCATTTGTTTATCACACGTGTTAATCACTAAGCGGTTCTACATTTTACAGTATTCATTGATAGATTGAAATAAAACCATTCAGTTACTTTTTTTTTTTCAACTTTTTTAATCTCTTGATGGCTTGTAATAACATATGCATTTTGAAAATAATCTACGTATATAATGTGTATAACGAACATGGTTTGTACGCAAACTTTTTTCAATACAAATAGTGCAGCCAATGCAATTTCACTACCTCTAATACACTTGTTTTTGTTGATAAAAATTATGGTATAAAACCCTTTAACGTTTATTGGGCTTACAGTTTTGTTCGGTGAAATTTATTTTCCAATGGCCGTCGGTGGATTGAAGTAGGCCGGTGATTGATTGGAGGACAAATGAACAATCTATAGGTTCAAAGTTTGCATCTGCGTGTGAAATTGCATTCAAATAGGGTTTTCGTTTCCATACATTTTTATTTTGCCAATTAAAATCGTGAAAAAGTTACTTTTGTTTTTTTTTTGAACACCCTGTTTTTGCGATTTTTAGGTGTAATTTTGATTGTGTTCTGTTTTCCAAATATGTAGAAAATATTGCTATGTTAAGTTACGTACATTTGTACTTTTTGTACTCCTTGAACATATTTTATAGTATTAGAATTAACTTACCTTTTGTAAGCATGTGGCTCTACACTGGGCAACCCGTAGCGGTGAAGACACTTCCTCTTCAGCTAACACTCCAATCCAAGTTATGATCGCGGAAAACAAGGAAAAATTATATAATAACATTTTGGCACACATTCTCTTTGGTATTCCTCGTCTAACGATAGCGATTGTTTCGTCAAAGTTCCTCTCTTATCATAACCGGCACATAAAACCAAATGGCGATGTTGACATAATAAAGTTTTCAGTCAATAAAACGTAACTTTATTCAAAACGTAAGTTTGGGTAGCACGTTGAACATGATAATTAGTCGGATAAAGTTTTTCGAATCAGTTACGAAAGTTACGACGCCGTACTCAACGAGCGTAGTAATCTAACGGTGCGAATTAAAACGGAACGCGAAAAACAATGTTGATAACGAAAACACACAAGAAAAATTATCTCCACAAGTTGAATCGTTCGCCTTGCAACATTCCCGAGAGCCGACGCTACCGCGAGCGCGGTCGAAAGCGGACTAACCACCCCGCCTGAAGAAGCTCGGTTCCTCTCCCCTCTGATAGTTAATTTTTATGCCTCTCTCGCTCCCGCACGAGGGTTCCCCTCCTCTCCTTCGCTCTCACTACGCAGTACACGTCCATGGCTACTACTACGTATGTCGCTCTCTCTGTCCTCTCTACTAGTGCATATATTTTATTCTATCTCGTTTCATCTCGGGCGGTTTTACGTTGTTTTTCCTTGATGCAGTTTAACGGATGGGAATGTGGTGGTTATTGTTAGACAAAGACGGTGGTAGTAGAAATTTTAGGGTTGTTCAAAAGGGGTGACAAAGAATCGAGCTAATTCAGGGCTTGCGTTTTTATGGGAGTTCGGGCGGTAAAAAGTATCCCGCCTCTCTCGTTTGTTCAAGTTTATGGTTCTCGCGTCGTGAAGCCATATTAATAATATTAATGGCTGTCGTATCAACAATAATGCTATTTTGTTGTAAAAGATGTTTATGAATTCTTAATGCATACAAAATTATAAAAAGATTTATCTTTGACAACCACCTACGTCCTCCATGTTTTATGAGGAACTTTTATGAAATTGAAAAAAGAAAACATTAACGATAATGACTTCTTTATTTAGAAACGTTATAACTTTTTAATATAACAGACTGCGAACAGTTATTTGCGAAAGGCAGAGCGTTTGCAAAACCTGCAAAAGGATTAAATAAGAATACAGTGTACGTGACAGAACAAGCCTTTATACGAAAAGGCATTTTTCGTTTTCTCCAACATCTCCGGGCTGTATTCATCTCGCCGTCTTTAATCTCCCAGACTTTGTCTAGACGAGCCTGTGGACGACTGCACACAATTTTGATACCGACTATCTATCGGACCTACATCGGCGATCGTAAATTGATACTTTGTGATTTTTTTCCGGGCCCGCGGAAATACCTGCCTTTGTCTCAAAATGTTTACACAAAAACTCGTTTATGGTTTAATTTATATTTAACCTTTTAAACCGTTTCACATTCGACGTTTAAAGAATCCTATAATTTTATAGCTATTATAAAGTATTATCAAGAAAGGATAGTCAAAGAATATAATTAACAATTATCATTAACTACCTACTTCAAGAACTTAGAGATTCAAAATATTTTTTGAATCTCTTATAATATATTCCTGTCTCCCACTTATTTAATTAATTCACCTAAGTTAAAAGCGAAGTTTGAGATAAACTTATCATTCCGAGAATTTCAATTTATTTTACTTATTGAGAATATTCATGGCTATCGCAAAAACTTTGTTTGTCTGACTTTTTTACGGCATCGAAAATAAATCAACGAAAAAAATATATAATGGAGTTTTGTATCGTTAAAAATCTTGATGGAAGTAAACGTGTAAAATTTTGTTTTGGTAATAACAGAAACGATTCATGTTTGTATCTTTAACGAACACAATCCGACGGTAGTTTATTGACAATTGCAGACAATGATGAAAGGTTTATAGCATCGTAAAGCCGGCAGTATTCAAGGGTCAAGGTTTAGTAAATCGCTCCAGTAAATTGCAAGGGTCGTTTAATGAAAAACTTCGTCAAAAATATGATTTCAATAAATCTGCTGAGCGTACTTTATCACCCACTTTTATTATGAATTACCTAAGTCTCTATAATTTAATCGCCGCACTTAAAAATATATATTTTTTCAATTTACACTTAATATGACGAATCAACTTCAGCAAAATAAAACAAAACCTTTTTTTTTATTTTATTTAATACAAAACAAAATAAGAACCTTTATTTTGAACGAATGAACGACTTTTATTTTTACCTTCTGTCCTAAAAAGGCAGCATTAGTAGAACCACCTTAAAAATTCATCTAAAAAAAGCATTTAGCAATAAAAATCCAAATGTTATCATTGCAAAATAAATTAGTCATTTAAAAAATAAGAATTACAATTTAAATGCTAATGATTTTATATGACTCTTTTCTTAGTGATATATTTTATTATCTATGCAAATTAAATTAAAATTGACTATATTGGAGCTATCGACAAAATTACCTCATTTATTTTATTTTTTCGATCGTTTTGGCTTTTAAAATTAAAATATACTAAATGGTAAAAAAAATATAATATTGTGTGCTTAAAATGATTTTATATAAACGCATATATAGGTATTTATTACAGGTTTCGATTATTTATGGTTTACTTCTTCTCTTTTTTGGTATTCCTTAATCTGAATTAATTTTGCCGTTTAGTTATGTTTTTCTGTTTAGTCTGTCATTTCAGAACATTTTCCTGAGTATTTAAAAAAACTGAAAAATTTGTTAAAGTTAAAATCCGAAAATGAGTAAAATACTCATATTATTCTATCAACAAATCCATATTGACATTAGCTATGTATTCAATTTCAATTACGCATAATTATTTCAATAATACATAATGAATAAATTATAACATGGAAAGCGAATTAGGGAATAATTGATGAACAAATGCCAATATGTTTTTCTCAAATGAAATCGTATCTTATATCCTATTGTTAAGATAAAGGCACCAACTTTGGTATTTTAAAAAATGGCAACTTATTCCGAAGTATTAGAAAAAAAACGGCTTAATCTATAAATTAATAATTTTAGTTTTTTCTATAAACGCTTAACTTTATTATACTTTTTACAATAAAAACAAATTACTTAGGAATTAATAGATTTAAGCTGTTTTGCCGAGTGCCTCTGAATAAGGTGTAATTTTTCGAAATACCACGGAATTAGATACCTTAATAACAAATGTCATCAGCTCATGACTAATCGTGAGTTATATCGCAAACAGTAATGAATTCTGCGCACCTGAGCCTGCGCTCCTTAATCTTTCATAATCCTAGGTATTGGCCGATTTGCGCAATTATTACGAAATCAAATTGTTTTCCTAATATTTAGGTACCTGCAAAATACTTGAGGACTAAATACGGAAGATAAAAGTGCGATAGCGATAGGTTTGCCT
>DVWM01000034.1:0-17525 GCA_018235105.1 Junonia coenia | reverse complement strand
GTGAAAATAGGCAAAAGAATATATAGAAGGTTGAAAGGCTATTTGGTCTAAGCGCCATTTTTTTGACATAAATATTTTTATACATATTTGGACTTTCAACCATCGATATGACTAGTAGAGTAGGTAACTTCTAATGCTTGGTTCTGGTCCCTTCCAATTTCCAAGTGACTGTCAGAAGTAGTCAATTGACTACTGATACGTTCTATAGTAAAGTAGTTGGTATCTAAAATAACAGCCTTTACATATCCCACTGCTGGGAATAAGCCTCTTCTCTTAGTAGGTGGAAGATTATGGAGCTTAATCCACCACGCTGCTCCACTGCGGGTTGGTGGATATACATGTGTCAGAATTTCTTGCGCACATTTCCGCGATTTTTTCACATGCAGATTACCTCACGATGTTATCCTTTACCGCCGAGTTCGAGATGAATTGAAACATAAATTTAGCACTTGAAAATTCAGTGGTGCTAGCCAGGGTTTGAACCCGCGACGTTCGGCTAAGATCGACGTGCTCTCACCACTAGTCCATACGTTCTATACCACTCGCAATTTATAAACCAATATTCAAATATTTTATTTACAGGCGATCGGCAATCACGAATTTGATGATGGACCGCAAGGCTTGGCTCCTTACCTAAAGGCATTAAAAGCACCCGTCATAGCTGCAAACATGGACACCAGCAAGGAACCAGTTTTGCAAGGCCTGTACAAACCACACGTGATCATTGAACGTAAGAAGAGGAAAATCGGTCTTATAGGTCTTATTACAACGGACACGAAGGTGTGTATGATGCATTGCAATGAGTATTATTTTTTTAAAGAAAATTTTGGGTAGCATTGGCATTAAATTATTATCCATATGTCAATGTTATACCTATTTATGATATCCATATATAATTCTTGAAGCGAAAATTGCGTATAATACATTTTTACGAAAATTCGGCGAATGGAGGAGTACTTATGGAATTTGGCATAGTTTTTTCAGTAAAGTTAAATTTTTATAATAAATCTTTCTTACACATCGGCACTTCTACATCTTCGTGGATATCTTCGTAGTAATACTGTCAGTCACGAGTCAATTCAATTCAATTTTTGGTTTAATGACTTTCAGTTGTGCTTATTATTAGTGTAGGGGAAGATGGGGGAATGGCGCTCACCGGGTAATGGCGCTCACCTCTGTTTCTCTGCCATTATGTGACGTAGTAACTCGCAACATGGCGTACAGCGCGAGGAGAGGGGGTCTCTAACAGATAGCAATGCAAACGGTCAGCTAATTCGCGTCATGTTAAAACAAATTGCCTTTTTTTGTTTGCGCCCTTTTTGATCTAATTTTTGATTTGGAGTTCGTGGTGATAAGTCCAAAACTTTAATGTTTATTCAATTATTATTTTATTTACTGATAATAAGGTTATTCTATTTTGTAACAATGCAAGCAATTTTCAACAATTGGTTATGGTGTTTTTTTAATCAAAAAATTATTACAAAACGACCGTTTGGGGTTATACCGCTCACCTGGTGCTATTACCTCTAATTGATTGATTTATTTATTATTTATTGTACATTTGCCAAGAAATTGTCAAAGGACCACTTCTAGAGTTATTAAAGAAAAGAAGATAAAACATTTGAAGTAAAACTCTCATAAATTACTGAAAGTTATTTGTAAAATTGAAAAGAGCTTATTTTATGTAGAAATGAGGAAAATTGATACTAAACTGTTACTGTAGACTTCACTTTTATTGTAAAAAGATGATCTTATGAATATTTTCTAAATTTAAATTAATCTTTCCTGTTGTATTTAAAAAATTATGAATGAGCGGCATTACCCAATGGCAAGGGGTAATGACGCCCAAACAGGTTTTTTAAATAATGTTTTCTAACTACTAAGATGTAAACGATATATGCATTTATTGCTAAAACATAGATAGGTCGATAGTTAAAGACTTCGCTACTATAAATGTAGTTTATACAAAATAAATTAAAAACTACACGACTTTTTCCTTAAGTGATCGCCATTCCCCTGTCCTCCCCTATAGATAGTTCGCGATGGTAATATCCTTATGTTTATGGTAACAGTATGTGTATTATTACCCATCTATAAATTAATTTGTGAGCATAATTTACTAGCGCTATCCGAGGTCTTTGTTTAAATAAAAACAATCAATTTAAAATATGAGGTAAAATTTCACAATTTAACAACAAAAGATAAATAAGCTATTGTAAAGAAGTAAATAATTCAATATGGAAACCTAGACGTTCGTGGTCGTTTAACATTAGAGTAACAGTGATAAAAACCCATAAAATACCTTTAATGCCTAAGATACCTAAAATATATTTGAAGCTACAAAACACGCCGCTTCTAATATCGCAAAACTATCCCGTATGTTTCCACACTTCAATCTGCATTCAAGTCGAGTCGTCGCGAGTGTTTTCCGAGCGTTTTCGCCGCGAACACTGCTTCGTATGCGGGGGAACGTGACCATGATTTATTTACAGCAGCGGAGAGTGCGGGGTGACGTCTATCCCGCTTTTATTTATATAGGACACTGGTTCACAAAGTTTCGAAATCCCAACCCGAGGTATTAAGTTAGTTTGTGCCACTAGTAGAAATGATTTCGATTGACGTCTACCCTATACCCTAAGTAACAAAATAGTTTAGCAGCGGGCGTGCTGCCAAAGCGATCCCGCAGCCTCTCCGTTTTCCGTGCTAGATCCTTATTCTATATGCCAAATCAAAACATATTTCTATGTTGAAACACGTTATTGTCTTAAAACAGTATTCTCTATGATATTGTAAAATTAAAATGTCACGTTACGTGGCGCGTTCCATGTTGTCAAATAAGTAATTAAGAAATTAATAAAAATAAACCGATAACTTTTTTTGAAAGATTGTTAATAGAAACGGACCGTGCCATCTCCAAAAAGACAAGAATATCATTATCTATGCTATTCCTTACGTTTTCAAGACATAAAGAATACGGACTCAGCTACTGCAAGTTAATTGTATAATGCCCATAAACTTTTCGCAAGTGCGAACAATAACATAATTGACAAAGTTTATCGCAGTTTATCGCTGATATAATCGGTATAAGCGAATTAGATACGATTAACATTAACATAGGTACTTACAAAAGAATATTGATGGTCTTTAGAAAGATATGTCTATAAATTATATACCTATAGCAGTACATCGTGGTTTCATCTTCATTCAATTTCGCAATCTATCACCAGATTATGTAACATATGTATATGGTTACTGCTCTGCTCCTATGAGGTGGAGCTTTATATTTTATACCTAATCTTTTTCTATTCAGAATTTTATGTTTGTCTTCTTGGGGCCTTTTTATCGATGTAATACTGTTATTGCCACATTCCAACAAACTAAAACATATTCTAGTATTATTTGATTGCTTTAAAATATATAATTTTGAAAACCAGATACGCAAACCGATACAACTATCTAATTTCCTTCACGATAAGAGACACGGCCATGTTACATCTTATTCGCTTAGTTCGAGATCAGATCTATTGCATAAATCAAAACAATCTTGAATTACTTAGTGACTTTTGTTTAATGAATATTAATTTCCTTGTAATCAATACACATAGATTAATGTTTAAAAGCTTTATCAAGCGGAGTAACTAACCGCTACTTAGCTTTTAATAAACGTATACGAGTTATCTTTATTGATAACTTTAGGTACACATCTGTTGGGCCCGCGTCTTCGTCCGCTTGGACGTTACATAGAAAGATGATGCTCTTTTTAATCACTGTGTGAAGAACATTTCTATTTCCAGTAGGTATAAAATAAGTTTTATACGACACAGCACAAAATCCGTCTACAATACTGACTTTGCATTCAAGAGCTTTTATATGGTACCTACATTCATAAATAGACAAACATATAGTTTACAAATCTTGTATTTTAGGCTTCTGTATCAATAAAAAATATTATTATCTTTACGGCTGATCAATCTAAAATAAATTTGTAAACATACTACCTACGACGATACCGTTTTATTATGGTGTATTGATTAGCAATATTTATTAACCAGCGCGACCAAAACAGGTATTAGTATTTGAGATTTATTCAAGATTAAATTAATATATAGCACCAGCTTTACGTTTTAAAAATAATTTTCCAAGATATTTTTCATCTCTAATGGGAAGATGAGTTGTCGCTTCAACGGTAATACTCGTTTACATCCATCAGTTCATTTTTATGTTAAGCCTCTTACACACAGAGCGTTAATGAGAAAGCGTAAGTCGTGTAAGTGAAGCTATATATTACTAAGGAGTTTATGTAGCAGCAGTATTTCAGTTCGTGCGCCGCGAACATCCTGTTGCCTTTATAAAAGGGAAAGATATTTAAATATTGCAGTCATAAATGCCATACGCGTGCTTGTTAACGCTCTCATGTAAATTCTAATCCTTGTTGCATTTAGAACGGGGCGGCCTAGTAATTATGTGCTTTCATTTGTCTGTTTCTCGGTATAAACGAACCAACCGCGCCGTAAGCCCGCTCCATGTAAAGCAGTTAACAGTTCTCTAATCTCGTTCAGCTATTAATTTAAAGAATACATCTGCGTAACTGACTTCACGGACGTCTTCCGAACACAATTCTACTTCACATTTTCTTATTTGCATATTAAAATAATTTCGAGCAAACGCAATACACTGAGTCGCCTTCCCTCTACATTGAGGTATTTTGTGTACGGCCTATGCGACATTTTTGGCCATACGAAAACAAATTCTATATTTATACTATTAGAAACTTAAATTACCCGCAGGTAATTTAATCATGGTCTTATTTATCACCGGTAACGTTGAGAACGATGACAGATAAAGGCGGTTTGTGCGCCCAAATAGATAAAGTAGTGTGGAAATTAATGTCTACATTTACTGGTGCATGAAGTTTATAGTTAATTATATGTTTATAGCTATCCACGTTTTTAAATGCTTATTAGTATTACAAAGGGTAACCATTATCAGTCCAGGAGGAAGTGCATTTATTTTATTTATACTTTGTAAGCCCGTATCATGAGACATATCAAAACATTTATCATTGCTCAAATGGATATGCATGTATATGATGCATGAAATTTATTTATTTTTAAGATACTAACATGTTTGTTTAAAATTACGTTCAATAAAAATGTAAAAAAAGTAATTTAGTATCACTTATTAGGGGAAGTGAATGCATGGTATAGAAATAAGTAATCTCATTTAAAATAAAGTTAATACAATTATCATAAGCGTTATTGATATGTCATAGACACAATACAATAGGTTTGAGAACATGTTTTCTATATATGACAATCATGAAACCTTACACACGTTAAATACATTAGTGTGTCACATATTTTTATAATACATTTAAGTTACTACGTAGGTAATAATGTACCTATAAAAGATACCCATAAAAAAATACCTAATAAAAGCTAACACCAGTATGTTATTATACAATACAAGTTCTACATTAAAATAAATACTGTTCATTCTTTTAAAATAAAAAACAATTATACTTATACAAATAAGGAGAAATTTGGTTTTAACACAGAAACATGTATTTAAATTTAAATATTGCAAAATTTTTATCTTTACACTTATATGAAGATATTATTTGCTTAAAGACTCATCTTAAATGATGATAAGTCATTACATGAACAAAAAGGGCTCTTTTTCCGCATCTAAATATCCCGTTTATTAAGGAATCTTCTTCTTAACATCTTCTTGCAAAGTTCGGCGATCATTACGGCAACTTGGACTTTTGATGCCGCGAACGGGTATTCTTGCAAAACAATTGGCGTAGATTTTTTACTAGGATATCCTCCTCCATCCAGCGCTTCACTTCACTTTACCTGTATTTGGCCTTTTATTGTCAACCGCAATAATTCATAATAAGTAATATAGGCTGTTAAATACTTGGATCTAAATATTTGTCGTAAATGTCAACCAACTTGGCAAGTGGGCATGTGTCACACGTAAAACCGGCGAGCATTATTAGTAACTAGTAACTATCTATGTCAATAAAGTAAACAGTGTATTAACTTTCATTTGTTTATATGTCTATAAGCTTCGTCGAACATTTACGAGTATGTTAGCACGTTTAGATTGTAAAATTAATTATAATTAAGGGAAGTCGCGTGTGCTCACCGACCGTGGTGTTAGTTTTCTTTATGAACAAATTAATAATTACATTCCATTACCGATATGCCATCTAGAAACAACCACGCCATAAATTATTATTTTTATGACGCTATTCTTACAACAATTGCTGTTTCAAAGTTACCTTATGATATGATAATCTAACAACTTAACATTTTAACTTACATATAGTGTAGAAAGTAAAAAATGAAACTGAATATTTTTAGTTTGTTTGTTTTATACATTTTTGTGGCAATTTATGTACGTATATATTTCATTCGACTTGTTAAAGCCGCCCTCTACGATATGTTTTTTCACTTCAGCGATTTTAACGTTTGTAGCGTCAATTAATTAAAGAAAATTAGGGGAGAGGCGATAAGTTACAGGTACATAAAAAAGGCCGTCGATTGTTATAAAAGCGTGACGTCACAGCGGTAGCGAGTCGAATGGGGGATGAATAATAACTCGGTTATTATCATGAATGCGGTAAAAATTTTTCACACATTCCTCGAAGGCGATACGGCGAGCCGAGGGGCGCCCGCCCTCACCCCCGCGCCCGGCGGGAAGCGCTCGCGCGTGAAATTATTATCATATAATACCCCGGCTTTAAGCGCACTGCGATTATTCAAATGCTCATAGCCCCACGCCGTCGTGCCCGGCTTATAGCCGGCTTTCGCACAGACATTCTTGAATACTTCGCACCGACGCTTCTACTAAAATTTGTCAAATATATTCATGTATAATGCGCGAGTCTTGTCATGTGAGAGATAAGCAAATGACAGAAAATGTTATGTAAATTCAAAGTGCCTATAATCCTGGGCGAACACCTTTATAATGTGAGCCTGTGGCGGGATAATGGTGGAAGCGTGAGTTATCCCAGCAGATAAGACAATGCTGCGTCTAAATAACGAATTAGCGAATTCATAAGTAAATGCAAAATTACATTGCTGCATAACCATAAGTACCTTTGCATTTTAGATAATTTTATTATTTATTTACATGAATATATTAACCACTATTTAAAAAAACACTCGTGTGTAACAAATTAAATATTAAAAAGAGTTTCCATAAATATATTACGTTCCTATACTTAATTAAGTTCATGAACCTATCCTACCTATCTAACCTGAAAGCATAACCAGGCTAGGACAAACAGTTACCAAAATTATCCTCTTAGTCCAATTAAAGTAGAAATTCAATTATAAATAATGTTAAACTTAAATAAACTTGTTAAAGTTGACCCTCCCGCGTGACTCGGTCTAAACTTGGCAAGTGGAAGGCCCCAAGACGTAAAGTAAGCGTTATCTACGAGCGTATTTTGCTTTGGACGCTTTATGAGTTTCAAACGAGATCCGTCACGCGACGTTAACTCGGTATTGAAGTGATAAAGTGGTCGCTAATCTGTCCTATTCGGGTCACACTTAGTACACTTTATTAATCACAAAGCTTACAAATTACACCACACTTCCTGCGCGGTGACACCGCTCGGCGTATGTTAATTTTATCGTTGCCTCGATTGGACAATTTGGACACCGTGACAATCTTTGTAAGGGTTGTATACACTCAAATTGTATATTTCGGTCGCTAAGTAGCCCTTTGTTGTGTTTATATTATAATATTCGATTTTTTTTCGGTCGGTATGCGTGAATAGCACCTTCCGTAGCGGTCGAGCTTTTGTTGATGGGAACAGCTACACAACTGTCGTCGGGGTATGTTGACGATTTTGTAAGGACAAGAAATATATTTCAGTGTTACATTTCAAACTATTCAAATGTGTCTTGAATGATATGTTTTTAATTACAATTTGAGTCATTTGTTAATGTGAATTCATTTAAAATTGTAATCATTAATAAGGACACCTTCGTACGACCTTACTTCGACTTCGATATTATGTAGTTTACTTATTATTCTTATCAACAAACGTTTTGTTTCCTGTATTTATGCTCGATTTTATACATATAATCGCAAAATTTACACTTTGAACGTGGGGTTCTCAACATGACGCCTTATGCAAAGCAGGTGCTACCTGATACTCGAAACCGTCTTATAATTTAAAAGGTTCTAAGTAAACCATAAAGCGCCCACGAAAATTTATATTTTAACTTCTTACTTCTGGTGCATTGAGTTCAGCATTATCTTACGTTTAAAATATTTCAACAAATTATTGAAAAACCAAAGACAAGTATTATAATTCTTAATGTTACGTTCCATAATTCTTTGTTCTAATGCCTCCCATTTTCATAAGGTTTCCTCAACAGTTGCGCGCGTTTACAACCATTAAGACGCTTATCAGTCGCTTATCGCGTAACGCTATCATAAAATGGTCATATTGAGGTGGAAATTTACAAACCACTAAAAATAAAATGGAAATAAAAAGCGAATTACCGAGTACGTAGGTATCAGTACTTATTAGTATTTGGAGATAAAATGAAGTTGGCCCGCTTTGGGCAATTTATTGGGGTAAGTTATGGGCGGCGCGCGGGCTGGAGCGGCTAATTTATTCGCCGTGCACATAAATTACTTGATTATGAATTCAACACTGCTGAATTATTCGTTTGTTGTTGTAGACAGCGCTTTTGTGTAACAAAACAAAGATATTTGATTTTATCCACTCCGTCTTCCCATGGTCGCTGCCTTAGGAGGCGTTCATAAATTTCAATACAGCTACTTGATTTCGTTGAAGTCTGACTAATACATAATTGTTTTAAAGTAATGTGTTTTGTTTAAATTTAAGAACTCAAACGCGTACATGTATATCTGCCATATAAATATTTAAAAATATTCATTGAATTAATTAAGCTCTATTATTAAGATGACAGACGATTTTGTGTGCAAAACATTGTACCTAATTCCTAAGCGTCAATATAGATATCATATTACGTGAGGAGCAAAAGCAGAAACAATCTCATAAAAAGCTATAGTGGGGATTATGTAGAACACCGTCGGTAACGTCAAGTTGTTTTCCGGGCGGTACTAACGTGCCGCAAGTCGCTGCAGCGCGGAATAATCGCGGATACCCATAAAAGATGTAATTTCAGATAAGCTGAAACAGACGAGCGCCGCCCCTTCCACCCGCCTCCCCTACCTCACTGCCTACTTTCTAATGACTAATTATTATGCTGTGCGTTGCGAGCTTTAACGTCAGGCGGCCTATGCCTATACCTACCTACTGCTCGCTCTTGCCTCGACTTTGCGGTAGGTCATCAATCTACACGGCGTAACATGACTGGTTTTCTTTATCGCTTATCCTTTTCAGGGTTTCGCGTGCTTAATTTATTAATTAATTCACCTTGAAATTATTTACCTACTGTACGTATCATGTAAATAACTGGATTGCAAATTTATTCCAATTGAAAAATCGAAAACTGAAACTGTAAAGTCGAAAAGTTAGATTAAATCCCCCATAGTTATACTTTTTAAATTTTGACTCTTGTTTTTTTACGTTACGTTGACTTAGAAGTTTGATTCTTTAAGAAATACAAAAAATCTGAGTAGGCATATATAAATTTAATTTCAACTTGATATAGATTTGATAACTTTAACTTAACGGACAACAAAGTACCTAGTCCTAAGTTCCGTTTTTTATTTAGCTTTTAAGGTACGTAGTCCTAAAAATTTATAGTAACCATACAACCTGAAAATTATCCTACCGTTTCTCAAAGAAATTGATTATAAAACTTTGCAAAAATTTTATATCTCATATCCCAAAAAAATACAAATACATCATTCTATTCTAAAATTCTAGAACTTACTCTTTTTAACCTTATAAGATTTAAGATATCATTGCATAAAAATCTAATCGAAAAACCACTTCAAACCCCAATTAATACGTAAAACAGACCCATAGCAAAAGTAGATAACACTGCGAAAGCGATTAAAGATTTCCTTATAGCCAGGTATTTATTGAAGAAGATGCAAAGTTAAAAGTTGAGTTATGATTTTTATTGTTCGGTTACATAAAGAAGCGACCTAGGCCGGCGCCGCCGATGTCGCGATAGGGCGCCGGCGCCGACGATGGGCGATACCACGCATTACCATACTGTTCGCACCGCTCTCATTATCTTTGATTAACTCTATTACTAGTGTACGCTACTGGTCTCACTGTAAGATTGCATAGTTCAACGCGGTTCACGTTCGATAAAAGTGTTTGGAACAATGTAGACCTATAGTTGTTGTTTCTGAACAGAGTACATCTTTATGTCGTGATTAAATTATAATATACCCACAGTAAATTCGTCGTCGTCGTCGTCAGCCTATCGCAGTCCACTGCTGGACACAGGCCTCCCCAAGTTTACGCCAAACATCCCGGTCCTCCGCAACCCTCATCCAGTGAATTCGAGACACATAAATTATTTAACTTACAAAATTAATTAATTGATATTTTTTCTAAAAAGTATAATAATATTACAATATTTAAGAATAACATATATTTATTTATATTACTAAATTAAAGTCTCAAAAGAATACTACAATAGTTTTCACCGCTTGTAAGAATTAAGACTAAACTTATTTTCAATACTAATTCATATAAAGGATCTTTGTACCAAGGAAATTAGGCGTAACCGAGCGAACGGAGCAATCTATCCGAATTATACAAATAGCCAGAGCACTAACGGTACCAACATATTGGCATATGTTCGTGACTAGTTTACGAGTGCTACGACATTGCATATTAATTGGTGTTGCTATCGAGCTGCGCATCGTACGACCTAGCTTCCAGTACAAACCCACAGTACACCCCGTGTCATGTTCACACGGCCACATTTACTCATATATAAATACTATTGGACTAAATAGATGCTACCGCGAACGGTTATTTCAAATGTACGATATTTCTAGTTGCTATATTTGATTCAATGGATTAGAAATTAGGAATAAAAAGTATATAACAAATGTGAATATTTCAAAGTTTGTATGTTTCTTTGTTTTCGAGATTTGAATGAAATGAAGAAAGATGATAGTGTATCCTGAATTAATAGGTACTTAGATAACCAACTTTTTATCCCTTCAATAAAATACCAATAATAATAGTCAATGATAATATTTATCATACAAAAAACTAAATGAAAATCCTTCACCGCAAGGTTTATTCCTACAATGTATGAATTCACCTTTTTAACACCGAGTTACGATTTTTGAAGCTTAAAATATAATACCTTTAAACTCATTTGACATACATTTTTTAATAAATTTAATTGCTGCAAGCGTTCCTCATTAGTAGATAAAATAATCGAGTGTTGTGATCAGCATGTAAAGAAGTTTCATATAGACAAATACAAGGCGATAAGATAATCTCCACATAAAGCGTTAATTAAGTCTTACTTAAAATGTCGACACTAATGTTAATATTGCAATATAAAATGCAAATACGCGATGAAGTAAATAATTTCATCGGCTTCTTTTACAATTATAAGTAGGGACATTGAAATAAATTTGCAAATACATATGATAAAATCGTATTTAACATATTACAGTGAGATATAGAATAATTGTTAATGAACCTATTATTTTATTGTATTCTAATTAATACTATGTACATAACTTATGAATAAGCCTCTTTACATTTGCTTTACAAAAATGTTTAAAATAAAAAAGATATTATAGAACAATAACAATGTTTTTTTTTGTTTGATAAAGGAGAATAATAATGAATGAATATTTTCTTAACCAACTTTTCCTCAACAATGAAACAAAACGAAGATATTTCCCAGTTTACGAGCTGTCCACTTGATAGGAGAATCCGCACAACGGACGCAGACACTCGCAACCCCCTGGCGATAGACTGAACGCATTCTAATATGCAAATGTATTTAAATGCTGAGCCCTCTTCATTACGCCCGTATCGATCTTAGATATACAATTTGTAACGTGATAGGTACCCAAAGCCTAACAAATCAGATGCTACTAACAACTACCTACTGTTCAGCACTAAGATAGTTTTAATTATGTAAGCTACACGGTTTATCATAGATGTTAATGAATCTTTAGCTGTATCGTCTGTGGGGATATAATCGCTCGAAACCGTCCCGCCGCTTGCTAGCGAAATAATGGTTGTATGGTTATGTAAAGGTGTATATTTAGGTGTATGTACTGTAATTGAAAATGACTAGGTTAGGTCATAAACATAGGTTTGGTAAAACGTACAAATGTTAAAAATGATGTGACGTACAACAACTAAACAAAATATTTTTGTGCATTTAATCAGTGTCCATGGACTGAGTTCATTATTTTAATATAGGAATGTATATTTGCTCTTCTTATTTAATTTTAGGTACATAAACATTCAATTTTATTGAGTTTTCTTAAAACACGAGATCGTTTCCAGAGGTAGGTTCAAATTGAATTAATGGGCGAGAATTCGAAAACAGCCTTATTTTAAAATTAAAATAACATTGCTTACATTAATTATTATAAATATTTAAAGGAAACATAATTCTACATATCTGCAATCCAATTTATTAGAATAAGAATCGGAATAAATAATGTTTTCGTTCAAGCCAATTCTCCATTAATTTAGCGAAGTAAAATAAACAAAACTACTATTGCAAAACAAAACGAATTCCCCGCTACCTGTTTTATAACCGAACAGAATCGAGTCTTTAGTGATCGTTAGTATTCTGCAAACTAACTAGCTGCGGGCCCCAATCAGATTAATCTTAAATATTTATTGCACATAGTCTATTGGTAGACGGAGCTGTGCTAAATTAGTATGACGATGAGTACACCGATGGTGAAGAAAACGGTAAGTACCACAACGGACGTGGGTGGGCCGTGCGGACTGATTAACTACTTGATGAATATTGATTTACATGCTACTTTCTCATGCACATTATGATAGAAAACATCTACCTACTTACATGATTTGATTCCTCAAACAACGCGATTATTTATTGCAAGGAAAATACACAAAGCGTGGGACAGAAGTTAAAATATACGTATGTGTGAATATATCAATAGTCAATTACATTTGGGCTAAAGTTAATAAACATTATACACTCACAAGCTGTAAACTATATTTTCTGAACACCACACAAATATTTGCCCTCAGGTACTAAGATACGAAGAAATTAAGGGAACGTGATTAATAACAAGCTATATAGCTATAGGTATAAGTCAGTGGAACTATGAAACTAATAAAGCTCTTCCCCTTCCGTATCGGGAATCGATTAGTTGCCGACTAATCCGTAACCTACAGCGAAGCAAAAAGGAACAGGAATAACTGCTCCACCTGTCGAATCTGATAAAAGTGTTTTATTTAAATTTCTTTGCGTCGAGATACAAAAACGAGCAGAAAGTTGTATTTGTGTCTTATTAAAAGAAATTTATAGTTGGAGCATAGAGCCTGATTGACCTCGGTCACTGGAAGGATAACTGGCTGTAACGCATGCAAATATGACTCGCAGTCGGCAGCGAGTCGTCCGCCCCTTGTGCTCCGAACAATTGATCGAGTCCTTCTCTGAGACGTCTATTGCAGAATTTGTTATGTTGACTATGTTAAATAATACCCTATCTAATCTATTTAGAAATATGGTTTATGCTTCGCAACAAATATTTAACAAAAGTAGAAAAAACAAAATAAATAGAATTGTATTCGTTTGAAACCTGTTCATCAGATAAGGCGTCGTGGATGCAATAACTTCGTACAATAGAATTGTAATAAAAGAACAATGCGCTTTAAATAAAATAGACATTAATTTTGTGCTCTGAACTAAACGCGTTGCAAGGTGCGCCGGCGCACGTGCCCATAGCCCGGGGCTGCTCTACGTATATCTGTTCCAAATTCGAATTCGTGTCATACATCTTCACGTTTAGGTCAATACGAAATTATGCGTAAATTGGACTCTAGTGCCCTCGCGTAAGGACGATATGAATAATAATGATTAAAGGAATTGATATTCAAAATAATATCACCTCGGGGTTAACGATTACCGGTGCGCGCATGCGCCCCAGATGGTGGGATAAACCGACGTTTGTTTCCGCAGTGATATCTGAATTAAACGATATAAAGCGTTCAAAAGGTGTTCATTACCATGATTTATGCAAGATAATTTCTTTTGTTGCCTTCTGTGTCCACTGATAAAGTTTTATTTTTTGTTTAACAGAAAAACGATGAGAGAGATAAGTAACTGATCTGTTAATGATGCGCTCGTCGATTGAGCGTTAGACGAGCAAGGTGGTCAGCCAAGGCCGGCAGGGGCGAGGCAAGCCGCGGCGGCGAGCACAAGGCGCAGGGCTCGGAGCATCCGCGGCCGCGAAGACGTCGTCCATCTCGCGGCGCTCTCGCTCACTGAGTACATTCCCGTGTAAGTTTTTACACCTATTATTTTATGTGTCGGCGAGTAAAGTTCGGTACGTGAGTTATAAACTCGCTCGCGCCTCTCTCGCCCCTACTTTATAGGTATTAACGACTTGTCCGAGAGTTTTCTTATAAATAAATTTGAAGGGTAACAAGGCTCGCTTTTGTCGGATTAGTAGAGTGGATCTTGTTTCACTTTGTTGCGGAGCCTCTTCTATCTTTTTTATAAAAAAGGTAAGAAAATTACAGTTAAAAAGATGTGGAATTAAGCATTTATAAAGGGTTATTATAACTTGAAATTTTATTAAAAGACAAAAAAAGGGATCACAAAAGATAAGTTCCTAAATACTTTTTTCCAAAACCAAAATAATATCATTTAAGATTCAATTAAAAGTAATGTCTGAAATGCCCTTAATTTGTCTCTTGTTTGTTTTTAACAACAAATAGGTACCGCCTACATGATGAAAACCCTGCGAAATCAGAGGTTCACGTGACATCAGGCCATAACGAGTGAAGCAGACTATAAAACGGACATATGGAAGTTAAGAGCTCTACCTGTGAAATATCAGAGCAGTAAAGTAAATGCAGTAGTGGGGGTGGAGCGCGGAGACGTGCCGCCCGCGCCGCGGCCGTTACCGACTAAGATACTACCTCATAATTTTCCACTTTCATTCTTATTTTGTATACTACATATATATCAAGTAATAGCCAGTCTCTTTTTATTATATTTTCTTACATAATCTTTTCTTATATACCCAACTTAATGCAAATTATTACAGAAAGCCATAAATGTTTAAGATTTATCCATTCAACAATAGATATTCTTAGAATGTGTATTATTACCACAAAAGTGAATTTATGAGTGCACTCTCGAGGTTTCAAATATCTCTAATGGAGCAAGAGTGAGCCGTACAACGTCTCCTTCCCCCACAAACTGCGTTATAATGTCTTCGCCGAAAATAACCGCACATAAATACAAAACAATGTGAAACCACTTAAAGCGAATAAAATACACGTCCACTTCAACTCAGTAAAATGAATTTATTAATAACGGAGACAATGAACGTCTGAAACAAACGTTTCACTTTTTGTATTTTTAATTGTCGTCCGGACGACAGCGAAGACGCATTAGAAGAACGAAAATAAACTTTGGATCATATTCGACACGCGCCGCGCCGCCCTCGGCTCCCGGCTTCACTTACCACCGCCTTATTACTTTATTACCTCTACGTACGCTGCGCCATTTATGCCGCTCGAGATAAAGGTCATACGCAATAAAACTGCCACTGCTCGAAATTATTGCTTTGACTCATTATAAACCTTTTAAGAAATAATTATTGAATTGTAATTCCACAATGTGTCGCCATCTTATAGCGGAGAGTGCAGTTCTTAGATGATATCTTCGCCGTAATTAAAAATCTTGTCGTGACATTCAGAGCCCCGTCCCACCTCCACACTCTTCTGCCTCCTTCAATATTGTTGGCGATTGAATCGCAATTAAATGTAACGAATCAAACTACACTTTATTAAAGAGGCCTGATAGCTCAAAATGGAGGGTATATATATCGCTCGGCAGAATCGAACGTGCTCCTGTTGAAATGCCAACCATTTTATTTATTCGCCTTAATTATGTATCTTGTCTTAATTTACGATTGGATCATACGATAATCTGAAACGTAATTTATTATAGATGCTTAGGTATTCCAGACATTTCCATAACAAGATTTAGGATTACGGAGAATGATGCCGAGCTCGGTGCTCCGTGTAATGATTAAACGTATTATCGTCATTTATGCGTATTTTGCAATTAAGTAAAGTCGCGGATAGCGGTGCGAAGGCGCTGCGCAGAGGCCGCGTTGCGCCCCGATAGCGTCATCGCGTTTAATTTTGTTATGTGTCGCCGGCATGACGGTCGACGTCGTGATACGGCCACCGTCCGCAGATAGCCTTAATGAAAGTAATGGAAGTTTATTAATGATACATCGACGACTCTTCTTGCACATACACACTCATTTACATATAGTAATAGATTGGGAACCAATGCAAAACGTGCCAGGAGAACAAAGAAAGCCACATTTGCTAATTACCAACGGTTTTGTTCTTGTCGTGCGCACAGACGCCGGGTCGTGAGCTCCCGAGATATGACGATAACACATTCATAAATAATTAGAGCGAAATTTTCTCATTTGTAAGACGGTAGTCATGATATTTGGTAGCAGAGCCCTCTGTTCTGAGAATGTTCAGATCTAGATAAGTGCTGTACGACACGCCTGTTCTCCTCTTATTTTGCTACGTATCAAGATGTACTAAAGACAGTGCTAACATCAGGTACAAATAGAGTCTATTACCTTTCAATTTGCAAATTTTAAAGGAAGTTTAAGTGTTAAAAGAAGTTCCAGCTGCTTTATTTAAATTTATATTTTTCTATTAATTGACTGCAATTTATGTTTAGGAGTTTCGATATAGGAATAGATCCACCATGCATTTATAGAAATTATGTTTGAGTTATAAAGTAACACACTATGAAAATGATGGACAAACAAAAAGATCATTTTTAAAGCAATTTTTTATATTTGAATAACTAATAATATTTAATGAAACCTTTAACGTTACTAGTCATAAGAACTGTAACTCCATCGATTTATTTCTATGTACAAATCAAAACGTCCTAAGTGCAATCGAAATATTTCATCACCTTAAAAATTATGAAAAATTCGTCGTTATAATAAGAAATAAAGAAAGAGAAACACCCCTGTGGCCTGGGGACCATTTGTGGTTACAGTCACGCTCTGCTCCTCGCGCTCACATTCCACTTCCGCCTGATCCACGAACAATCGATATTGTTACCTTTACAAAAAATATCACAAATCATCCGAGTGGCTATTAAAATTATATCAAATACTGACTGTTCCTCTCGCTATTCCCGTTATTACCTACTTGTGGGTTTTCTATTGGTTGTAAAATTCCTTGACGGATTTTGTAATCAAATTATTTTTGATTTGCAATGCCCGAAATTGGAAATTTACTACGTTATAATAAAAATATTATATGTTTTTTCAAGGGGATACCTTATAATATTAACTAT
>DVWM01000033.1:0-17659 GCA_018235105.1 Junonia coenia | reverse complement strand
AAGGCAATCGCAAACTTAAAAAAAGAACTTGCAAATTGTTGGTTTAAATTATTATTTTTTCTTTGTAATTGTAAGCAACATACATTTCTAATGAAGACTAAGGCTATTCAACCAACTTATTTAGCTTTAATAACTTCACTAGATAGGTTCCTAGCCAGTTAATGAACTGAACTTGGCTATAGAAGGGTCAAATGGAAATTAAGATAAACGTTAAGATAATTTCCACCGTAATTGATTTCCATTACTGAATATTATTTAAATGAATATTGATTATGTATTATCGCATAATATTAATACGATGTCAAAACACTGTTAACGTATGATCGTTGAATATTCATTAGTTAATAAATATAATTAAAATGTAACCGAGTCGATGCCACTCAGACTAAAGGACACGTACCTATACCTTTAGGTATATCACTAGTCTTAAGTCATTAGTTATAGTCGCAGATTCAAAAAAAACCCTAATTTTTAAGTGAAGTTATGCAAGGAACATTTTTACTTGTAATTAATGATTTTTTCTTTTTAAAGATTAATTTACTTCCCAATAACAAACAACTACAGTCTAATACAATCGCTATAGTCAACAACGGAATAGAGAAGAACGGGGATCATTTGACCTCCACAATCCCTGAGGGTAATCCACTTACCATTTTGACTAGAATGTTTTCCCTACTAAGAGTAACGATTATTATTAAGTAATCACGAGCGGCAACGACAGTTTAAGTGCTCTCTGAAGCAGGAAGACCTGCTAGGTCTCAGACCTAATGACAATACAAAGAATATAGATAACACAGAAACAGTAAGACCTAAAACAAATACTTGTAGAAATACAATCTGTCTCGGAATTGGACATGCAACTGTCTTCATTAAAAACAATAAGTAAACCCATCCATCAATCCTCCGCTAAAGAGTGCGCGAAAAAAAGCGATACCACTACAATAGTTCATTCGCCATGATCCTAGCGATTATTTCAAATTTCGACTGACATGAAAAATTCACATGTTTTCATAACTACCCTTCAATGCGGGATCGGTTCAAAAACGGTCACGGCGTGTATGTGTGCAACACGTTAAGGAAGAGGGGACGTTGGACGGTGAACTCGTAATTATAAACTGGGTGAGAGGTGCGCCGAGGTGTCGAGATACCGCGATAATATCGAAAAGCCTTCGTTACCCGCGGCTATTTAATCGTGGAATTTAATAAAATCACGGAACGGCCGCAGATGTTACTGCCGCTGATTTATTTGAGGGTTTCGCATATCGATTTTGAGAAACGATAAAGCTATTGAAACGTTAACGTTTAAAAAACATGCTATGCGAGTAATTTGTCGACGATTCGATAGTGATTATTATAATCGATTAATAAATCGGATGGCCGTTTTGTAATTAATATACGTCAAAATTGCATGATAGCAAGTACTGATAAAGAAATTTTTCACGAAACCCGAAGTACCTATATTTATATTACGTATTTTATATTGCATTGTTTTAATTTCGTTGTACGAAAATAATAAATGAGTAAAATTTAGCTGATATAAGTATATATGTATATCGATTTATCGTACACTTATATAATTATGTAATAGCACACAACAAGAAACTACCATCATTTCACACATAACTGCCCGAGAAAAAAAAACAGCTTCAAAAAAGTTTTTAATTCAACAATTAACTATCCGTTACACAATTATAAGACCGAACAACGTGACACGTGCCTCGCCATATACAGCGGACGAACGACCAATTAATATTTCACGAAGACAACAAAACAAAAAAGTTCCGATGATGCGACATGAAGTCGGAGCGGGTAATTTACACGAGACGGACGTATTACCATTTCCATTTTGGTAGCAAAGCGCCTCCCGAATCGGGTTTCAGGGGCCCATGAAATATTGATGTGGACTTATGGCCTCCCGGTCTTAGCTCGTGTACGTTTTGCCCGTATAACTTATTTGTATTGTCGGAATGAGGATTACGCCTTTCGTTATGCTTATGCTTTGACACATTTACTGATTTATCGAGTAAATCAAAATGCAATAGACGTGTTTCACTTAAGTTAAAAAAGTTTAAAAGATTACATAATTAATTCTGGTATAAATGAAACGTTTAACAAAGAAAATCATATTGTATGAAACGTGATAAGTGTGAAAAACTCACCTTACGTTTTCACGATAATCGTAATCGTTCTTCACATGACCCTTCCATGACGCAATACATAGTAACAAGAACTAAAAATATCTAATATTTATTCAGCTATTAGGAAAGGCATGCGAATTCCGTAACCGCAGAACGAAAACCGCGTGCCTGGATTTTGTGGCTAGCTCTGAAAATTAACATTTACGACGTAATTGGAATTGTAATCTAGTTCAACGCTAACTTTCCTTTTTAACTACGAAATTGAAATAGCTTTAGCTATAATAGTGCTAAGATATTTAAACGTTTATAGCATATGCAATGTTGGCAGGAACGTTTGAGAAAATCTATCAAAATACCACATTAATCGAGTGGCTAACATTTCTAAAACATTTTCCCTTCGACAGTAATACTTTTTCAAAATTAAATTCTTCAAGTTAAAAAATGGGTATTAAAAGTAAATCAAGTTAAAAGTAGATTGTGATTAAATTCGTCCTCTCGAATAGTTCGCATCGGACCACGAGATCAGACGGCGTCTTCCGAATTCCATTCGAACATCCCGTCGGGAAATTGCTATTGGACGGGTCTAGTTGAGACAGACCATTTAGAGAATTTGTCCGTGATCCTACATTCATATGCTCTGTTCATAAGACTGCTATTATAGCAGAACGTGAAAATTGCAAAGCCGAATAAATAAATATCTTAGAGTTATGATTTCGTAGAACTTAAACTTGTGGAGTTTAAATCGATGTATATATAGCTTCATAAGGTGAGACGCTTCAAATCTCAGAACTTGAAGGTTTTCTTTCGCTTCGTATTAATGGTAATTGTTATGGCAAAACCCAATTCGGCATGGTTTTGTAAAACATTCGAATTAATTGATCCAAGTTTCCAATGGTTCCCAATTTTTTCCTAAATGGCTCAGTAGTTCTATGGTATACCTACATTGTAAAATAATGGAATGAATATTAATGATCAGTTGATCGTAAGGGCACGCTAGGGCTCTTGTGAGGTGAGCGAGTCAACAATTTATTGGTTCCAATCTATCAAGGCGGACGTCGTCGTATTGTCCAATTGCATTCCTCAGCCGACCGCTCGTCTAGTATGCAGCCAGTCATCCCACTGTCTACATTATTGATCTGTTTTAAATTCTTCCGTGACGATGTTCGCCTCACAAATGTAGATTTGTATTATGGTCACCTATTTTTTTGTTTGTTAGATACTAGTGTTTGGTAGTAACTGTACTGACTTTTTCCATATAGATACACTTATTCAAAGAATATTTGAATTATAAAGAATGTGTATTGTTATTTTTTTCTAAAAATGCTATTTTTTCGATCAATCAGCGTACAAATAAAAATTGAAATTTTCAAATAAAATGTGAAGTATTTTAAAACTCTTAGGGATTACCTTTTTAATGTCTCTCTATATGTATACATTCGAGTGGGCTGAGACCTAACCTTTTGTTCACAGATATTTACGTCGATATAAATTTCGGACGTTTATTTTAATGATTATGTCATCAATATTTAGATTTGTCATTGGCAAACTTATGATAATTTTAGTTGGATTTCAAATCCAAAAAAGTTCCAAATTCCAAGATTTTATTACGCACAACAATCTATAAATAATTAAATATCAAATGTGCCTTATATTACGATATCAAACAATAAAACTGAATAATAAGTAATCGGCTACTATTTGAATGTGGAGAGTCCTTATAGTAAGTTTCACTTGATCCAACCACAAATTGCTCCTCCTTATGTTCAATTTCATTATTAATTTTGCATTACAACCGTTACTAATTTCGCGTGATATGATTCGAAGATATTCGTCCCGAGGTCCGGGGTAAACACCAATTAATCCTGGCAACACGATACGTTGCTTTGGGGTCGGCAGCCCCTCGGCAGATTGCTGCATAATCCCGCTGCATTTCTACTGCTTCCGACGCAATTGCCGAAGAGGGCGTGTTCGATGGGACCCTCCGAATGTTTTAGACAAGGGCTAATACATTTTTCTTTCAACACATTGTTTGTCGGCGAATCGATCACATTCAACATGTAACGAGACTTATATCAATTAGAGCGTATATTGTGTATACAGTGTAATACTTTATTAAATCTCTTTAAGTAAACAATTTCAAAAGCGCATGCAGTTTTAAGCAATCAATTATATTTTTCTAAACCTTATCGCTTCGCGGTATAAAATAGGGAATTGCGTACAAAGAGGCTTCGGAGGAACGTAGCGAACCATGTTTAATTTAGTTTTTCACGCTTATTGTCATTTGTAAAGCCGACTCACCTCCCCCTGCAGTCGTGTCTCAAAATGCTTAGTCTACTTACTTTTTAACTTACAGTAGAATAAGGTGGGAGAGTTTTAACAGTTTATTACTTAGAGTGCTGTGATAATATTAAATAATGGTGTTGGTTTTGGATGATAGAAAGTAGATAATAATGCGTGCGTGTTTTTAAACAAGTCGAATTCATTAAATGTGTTATGTTTTATTTCTATAGATATATGACTGCCGCCGCCTAAAATATTATTAAAAATTCTAATTTGTCAATAAATGTTTTTATTAGATGATTGGATAGGTATTTTATTGCAAAATGCAATGTACGTTATATGCATACTTTTTTCGAATAAAAGATCAATTTCAAAGGTAACAATACTATTTTTATCGAACATAGAACACACGCGATCAGAATAATCTGACTGTAATTATGGCATAGGTATCAATTTCTTTCTAATAGCTAAACATGGCTGTTTAAATGGTTGATTACTTCACAAGAAAATAGGTAACCGATTACATTCATTATTTTTTTTTTCTGGAATAAAATAGAAAATTTTACTACTTATTGATAATAAATATTCTGGGAATGAACAAAAATTCATAGAAATATTAATTTATCTTATCACACATTAACTATCGGTATATTTTCATGTATAAGCCTATTACTATAATCGGATGAGCTTCGATCTAATCATGAAACAAATCGCTTCAAACAACAATCCATTTACACGAAAGATAATAACGATAATAGAAATGCATAAACGAAAGTTAACAAAATGTCACCAGAGTGCAACGAACGGAGATAAAGTATGTTCAAACTTCACTACGTATGTCCTTAAAGTAACATGGATAATAATTGGTATTAATGCGCAGTCAATAGGAGTATGCCGTAAAAAATACGCTAGGCGCATCAGAAACAAACGTCTTATCTTGTGAACCTTTACACACTATAATATGCTGTATCGAGAGGTACTAAGTGCGAAGATTGCGTGACGTGTTTTAATCGTTGTGTGGTCATACACATCGCCACGAATGTCAAAGGTGACATGATACCGACTGAGGCAGGTGTAGGCCAGGGGCAGCTGCGCATAAGTTTCGTTTTTTATTGATAAATTTAGTTGCGATATTTCGAATTGCAATAGTTTATTTGTGACGTTAAAGGTTTGAAAAATATTTCAACGACGTCCTATATTCTTTTTCTTCGTTCGTAATTATACATGTATCGTTTTAAGTGGCAATGTCAGCGAGTTTTTTAATTGGTTTCTAATGAAATATTCACCAATTACTGTAAAATTTATTGTTGTCGTTATCTAGTACTGTAGGAATTAAGAATGTTATGTAAATTTATTACTATATCAATAGCCCATTACACTATCTATCTTACGTATAAATATAGTAATAACATGTAAACTTAACATAATTTTTATTATGAACAATAAAGTTTTGAAGCTCGTTTCATTAATTTAATAATAAAATTGCTATAGTGAGTGTGAGTTACGAAGTTAATGTTGCGCGAAATTTAGTATGGAGACCAAAACATACCTTAAACGGCATCAAAAAATGACTTTATAATTAATGATTTTAATATTTAGCTACTTAACATATTGCTCATATACTAAATTTGTAGAAATCACAAAGTTTCATACAAACTGCAGCCCACGCAAAAGCTAGTTCTTCTACAGCCTATAAAATAAACGTTATGACCATTTTTATTGATGTTCGCAAACTTTATTACCCGAAAGTGTTATGAGAAAGTAAGTTTTATGCGATAAAATATATCGAAATGAAAGTATTAAACGCAAACAGTGTTGGCCCAACTCTTTATTGTATCTAAATATTTGGTAAACTGTTTGTCGAATTGACTTTTTGACCTTTATTTTTTTATAACATGTAAGACGCATTTCACATGCAATGTGGACGTACAAACACGCACGCAGCCACGCAACGAACAGTCGACATTGTTAATTTAATAGACCGTGGGCCGGCGAAGCGTTGGCGACGCAAAAAGGCTCCACGTCACATCTCGCTACGTCTTGCACTGGGTCTCGGGTTTCATTGTGACAAAATTACTGCTACATTTGTCATGAATTTTAATAGGTAGGTAAATGTCACACTGTACTCAATGTATTAATATAAAGAAAAATTTTGTTACGTCTACGAAATAACGTCACCACAAACAAGATAAATTCATGATTTCAATACGTATAGGTATTGAATAACGTGGAAAGACAGTTTTATATCAAAATTACTACTAAAATATTGTAAAACCTTTACATTATTTCCAAGATTATCTCTTCTCATATAAGATAAAATATGGTTTTAATAAGAGTAAACACATAATCAACATTATAAGATCCCCGCAGACAAGATGACATCTGCATTAATATACAACTTTTTTTAGTCGACTGCAGCGATTCTCTGCGACGCACATGTGCCGTGGGTGTAAAAATATTATTCACTTCAATGCAATTGTAAATATTATAAAGAATCCTCAATATAGTTTCTTATTTCCTATAACAGATTTGCATATTCTTTATTATAGTCAAATACACGACTACACGATAATTATTTACTAAATTTCGTACCGCAATCATAGACGAATAATGGTTTTGGATTAAAATGTGTGTTAACACTTCGAAAATATTCATAATTATACTTTTTTTATTTCTCTTGTAATTAGTAATCGAGGTCGTAAAAAAACTTGCGATATAGAATACATTTAAAGTCATGCTAATTCGCAAACTAGTAGCATAATCCTAAACAAGGAAGAATTGTTTTCTCAATTTTTGGACATGAGAGAAATATTTATTTTGACTACAGCACAATTTTTAATAGACAATATCAACGTTGGGAACAAAAAACGTGTACACATTATTAATGCTTAGCCAATTTTATGACTTAACGGATTCTTTCACGGCCGATTACAAGACACCTATTTCATGGAAAACTGCTTATCGTAAAAGCGATCTTTGATTTATAAAAAATCTAGTGTGAGAATTGTTATAGTTGCTTTTATTCCACAGCACGCTATTCTGTTTACATGGGCTGAATGCCTGCATAATACTACAGGATTGTAGGAAACTTTTTAGTTCGATATATCCGTAACAATGAATGTTGGAACCAGAATGGTCGGGTTTCGGATAAAGTTGTATAAAGGGTACGTGTTAAAGGTTTTTTTTTTTTAATAAATTTGTTCAATAGTCCGCAATTTGGATTAAAATGGGGATTGAATTTTGTACCGAAACGATATTTTTACATGCCTACCTAATAAGAGTAGGTATTAAGTTTCTGTTGCAAGTACCAATTTTTATATACTTAATTATTCGTAAACAAAAATTCCTTTTTTAAAATCTTAATAAAAACAGGAATTCTTAATTAAAATAACTACATAAGAAGTAATACTACTATGTATAAACTATACATCCGATACATTCAACCAAGCTCGCCCAACGATCTCATACAAATTAGAAGTTTCCAGTAAATAATTATAGTCCCATCTAGACCTTATAAATCCAGTCGCGGCATGAATCTAGAACTTACGTACCTACTCAAGGCTTTTCGCATTCCACATACAACTTCGCGTGACTCGTAACTCCTCTTGATATACTAACATATTAGGTACCGTTAGACGAGAATGATTAGGAGGATCTTACAATTCCTCCAGCGACCGGTCAATCTTGATCCGTTTCCAATTCTTTGTTTTTGATAAACCTGGTGTGTTATTAACAAACTCTTTCGTTTTATTATTACGAATTAACCTAAACGTTAGGTTAATTGATATATTATTAAAGTAATGGAACAGTTTTCGGAAACGATACATTTAAACGGCGAATAATTTGTAACTGGGTGTAAATAAAGAAGGCACTGTGGAAGAGAAAGTTGCTTGGTATAATATTAATCCATAACAGATAATATGTATACAGTAAACTGTGTATAACGTGAATATCAAATATAAACATGCAGTCCACCAACGATGTTTACTCGCGATAACACATTATCGTCAAGTAGGTCTACACAAAAGTTTGCAGCACGTATAAACTTAATTTATAAAATATAGATTGTATTTTATAAAATAAGTTACAGCAACTATTATTTTTTATTTACAGGGAAATTAGTAAATTAAACGGTAATTACAACATTATTTGTTTTTTTGATAATAATATATCAATACTTATCAAAATAAATTACATGGTCATTTTTAAATTAAAACGCTTTTTATCAATTTTTAACGGTTTATAGATAAAAAATGAAAAATAATGATGATAAAAAACATTTGAAATTATTCTTAAGAAAAATTACATAAGTCGTAATACAACAATACGGTATATTGAACAATAGGAAGTAAACGCAAAAAGCTCGTTTGGTACATATTTTATGAAATAAGTACCTACTTCTTGAATTAAGCATTTTTAGCTATTCTTCTAACGTCTAACGTCAATAACTTTTAGGTCGTAACTAGACTACGCGATTCGTATATGGAAATCAAAACATCATGTCACTTTATAAATACAGTAGCAAAAGTCCATTGTTTTGACAGAACAATTTTAAATTACAACATCCAAGACGATACTCTCACGGTATCCGGTTTGGAGACGAGATGGACACGTGGTTAATTTTTTCCTTAATTCTTACTTTATGCCCGATCAAATAATGTTTTATGACAGCGCACGCGTCAAATAGCCACAGTAAAATATAAATAAACAACGACGAAGGTTGAACGACCAACGGGCTTCTCGGGCTGACTCAGTCCCTACCTGTCCGGACCTCTGGAGTTTTATTATCTTCTATAATAATAATAAAATCAGATGGGTATAACGTCCGGAGTTCGCATTTTTACAATACAATACTTTTCGGTTCTTGGTTGGTTCTTATGACTAACAACTATATCTATATCGTACAATTACTTGTTATAGTATCGAAGCTAGTATAGCTTCTATCCGGACATTTAATTTAAGATCAAAGAGAGTATGAGAGATTTATGGGATATACGCACGACACATTAATTGCATTTGTTTGTAAGTATTTAGGTATAGTATAGGTTTGAGCGAAAATAGAAGTCACCCAAGCAAAGATATAAGTAAAACTGGACAACTTAAAATTGTACATAAAATGTAACGATAAATAGGTATTCTACTGTGGCACATACCTAATTAGCTATATTTCGTATACGGGGTTAGGTCGACCTGGAGAGTACCACTTTCACCGAAAATCATGGGGTAATATAAATCTATATACATATTTACTATACGTATGGAATTTATGTAGTATGATTAAAATATCTAAACTTTTGATTATCTCTTGCTTATTGCAATTTTCAGAATAAGAGGTCATTTTAATACAAAACAGCGTCATTACGTCCAGTTTCATTAAAAGCAATCCATGTTTTACTTATTGCGTGCACGAACAAGCTACGTACAAAATACTCCAGTTTCCTTTTTGTTTCTGTATTGATAAAATTGCCTTCCACGAATACTCATTTCATGATCTGTAACATTATAATAATTATATTCTATGACTTTTTAAATAAAGAACTTGTTAAGCTGTAAACTACGTCTGAATGTTACGCATAAGTCATAACCATTTTTTATCAACAAGCCTCAACTCTATACATTTATAGTTAAACATACACCACAGGCCTCTACCACAGCAAGTTGGAAAAAAAATCGTTCCCAAAGCGAATCACGTCGACTACATTTCCCGGGCTCGTCGGGGCATGCACCACGGCCAGGCCAATGCGCCCGCGCACGCTTCTAATGACAGCAGGGGGAGGGGGCTGCGACCGGTCCGGACGCGCTGAGGTATGTAGTCGTCTCGACGGGACGAATTGAATTCAATGACGTGCGAAAATTAAAACAATGTATTTTGATAAAACAACGCTCAAAAAGGAATAATAAATAATAGGATTTTAGATTATTTGTTCCTTTCTACAACATGCGGAATAATCTTCGGGTAACAACGTTTTGAATATGAGTTTAAAGCGTGATCCATAAAGAAAAGATTGGAAAGAATAGTAAGTGAGGGTACCATATCTACTTTATTTTTGATGTTAGGCTCCCCTTTCAGTAATATACAATATATAACCTACATAATAGCACAATGTTTTTAAACACTTATGTTCGAACTAAAATAAATACAAACATTAGGTACCTATTTAAACTTTTGTTTTCCAAAAACACCTTTAAACTTGAACACTTCACGATCAATTATGGATTAGTAAAAAAGCCACATCGTACATCTAAATATGAAATTATTTTAATTACAACCGCAAATTATTGATATAAAAAAAGTCTTATTCAACCGAACATATAAGGTTCTTTATTACGCCATGTACACAAAAGATTCCCAGCATCTGCACGCGATGAAATCTCGCTCAGTTTTTCTATAACGACCAGTTAATGACCGTCACAGTTCGTGCGATCGTCTCGGCGTCGACCACATGGTAAGTACGCTACCGCAATGTTTTCATGGCTCACATCCAGTCTGCAATGCGTTCTTGAGGTTACATTTACTTTTACACCGGCTGTGTTTTATGAACACATAAAAATGCAAAAGTTAAAACCAAAACAAATGCAACTATATTTTTTTAACAAAAGGAAAAAATGATTTAATTATTCATGAGTTTTATCATATAATAACTAAAGTGGATTACATATCTAATTATATATGTACAGAAAATTAATGACCCGTAATACGGTCGAAACGAGTATTACGACCATTACGTAGGTAATCGTTTCAATTTTAACAAATACAATCTTATACATTTCTTTAGAGTTTAAGGTAACAACTTTTATAGACTTAACCATTTTTTTCAAACACTTAACTTACATAGGGTTTAATTTCCTGTTTTACAAATAGAATAGAAAAAAGTGCCGGCTACTTACTGCCGTGCCGCCGGGAACCCGTTCGTCGTCCCCCGCCGTGCCCGGTTAGACCTCCTAACTTTTTATTTTACGGCTCACCCTTCGTGCCTTAGCGCGAACCCACTACTAACAAAACCCATTCTTCGTTTTGTACTCAAAAGTCACTTGTTTAACTTTCGCGCCAGTTATGAAATTGTGTTTAGGAAAACGAAGTTAATAATGAAATTGAAGTTGATTTTTTTATTCAGCATCATATTTCTTTAGGTAGGTATTTTTTCTGGTTATGTCTTTCTTTTGCACGCTCCGTAACCTAATCGGTTTAATGGATTTTAACATAACCTACCGAATATGGATGGATTCATCGAAATTTTGGGATTACTAGCGGTCTAATTATAATATGGCGAAGATATTCATAAGTAATTAGTAAGGACCAAAAAACAGCAATATAGATAGAAAGGTTTCTTGGTACTTTATTAATACTTAAGTGTGATAGCTTTAACGGTTTAAAGATTATAAAGATGGATTTAAAAATTAATTTTATCGTCAAGAATATGTAATAATGTGCCATGTGAAAATATGTAAAAATGTGCCAAGTGACACATTTTTACATATTTTACATACTTCTTCATGATGTCACTGAACAACGAACTACAGTAAAAATTCAAATATAATTCTCTCTATTTGTCTATGTATATGTCTTAATCTGTTATCCTGTTTAGCTGGGGAATAACACAAAAATGGCTATCACATTTTTGTACCAAAATCAGAAATCATCTGACTAAAACATTCACACTTCGGTATCAAAATCAGAAATATTCTGATTAAAACGTATTAAAACGCGTCAGCAATATGTTGTCAGGTTAAACCGCTCGTTGGTCATAAAAAAGTGCGTACGTGGACTATCGATAGTATTATTTAACCGATTCTGTTATAGTTTTTGTTGGAATATTACAAAAATCCAAGTCTCCACAGATACTAAATAATTAATAAGTTATTTGATTACATTCATTCAATCTTTCACTCATTCAATTATTGTTAAGGTACTCAGTTACTTTGTGTCATATTAAATCAGACTGTCGAACAGTGCAGACGTGTTTTTCTTTATACCTGCGACCCATTTCACAACAGGTTATGGGCCCAGGCCACGTGCAATAATTCTATTAGTTTATTTGAAGTGGTCAATCTAAATTCCGTTATTTTAAATTCAAAAATGGATTCGCGAAATAAAAGGAATATACAACAATTTAATGGTGACCGTTACAGTACTTGGAAGTTTCGTATAAGATCACTTTTAGGAGAATTGCAAGTATTATCCGTTATTGACGAAGAACCGCCACATATACCGAACGAAGAGTGGAATAAGAAGAATATGATTGCAAAAGGTACGATTGTTGAGTACTTAGGTGATGCATTTTTGATTTTCGCGAAGGGTTCCGCTACAGCGAAATCTATAATGGCCGAATTAGATAAAATTTATGAAAGAAGAAGTTTGGCTACGCAATTGGCACTGCGCAAACAATTGCTTAATTTGAAATTACAGCCAGATGTGACTCTTTTCCAACATTTCAATAATTTTGACAATATTATAACGGAATTAATTTCTGCCGGTGCAAAATTGGACGAGATGGACAAAGTGTCGCACTTGTTATTAACACTACCCACATCTTACGACGGTGTTATAACGGCGCTAGAAACACTAGGAGAAGAACAATTACATCTTGCTTTCGTTAAGACCCGTCTTCTCGATCATGAAGTGAAATTAAAAGCTGATACAACGACTGAACTCAAAGTGTTACATACATTTACGAAGAAGAATACCTTAAAAAATAAACCCGGATTTGATAAAAAGAAATCACATTATTATAATTACAACAAAAAATATACAGGAAACACGACACATAAGATATCAAAATTGTATTGCGATCATTGTGGACGACGAAATCATATGAAGAAGGATTGCCGTTATTTCAAGATGATGCAACAAAATGGCGGTAGTAGCAACAATCAAACGCCAACTGCAAATACTTTACAAACAACCAATAACGAGGAGAGTTTCGCTTTTATGTTATCAAATTGTAAGTTATATAATTCTTATCGCAATTCTTATAATAATACAATTGTTTTTCTTTTAGATTCGGGTGCAACTGACCACATTGTAAATAGTAAAGATTTCTTTTCATCATACTCGGAATTAATGTCTCCGATAAACATTGGTGTCGCTAAAAACAACGCTAGCATTCCAGCTCTTGGTAAAGGCCAGATTCACGTCACTACTAATTTGGGTTTTCAAGGATCAATTGATAATGTCTTATACTCGCCAGAGGTACCATATAATTTGCTTTCTGTAAATCGTATTCAGCAAGCAGGTATGTCTGTTATTTTTAAAAATAATAGTGTTTATATTTACAAAGATAACAAGTTATTAATGTCCGGTGTTAGCTATAATAATTTATTTAAATTAGATTTTCAAGTAACGCGATGTCAATATAATTTAAATTTATCTCAGACTTCTAAATCCTATGAACTGTGGCATAAACGTCTTGGCCATTTAAACAAACAAAAATTTAATATTCTTAAAGATTTAATTGATGATAATAATGTAATTAATGATATTATTCCTAGTGATGAATTGTGTGAATCATGTATACTCGGTAAACAATCACGACTACCATTTGCCAAATCAAAACAAAAATCGAATAACAATAGGCCACTTTTTATAATTCATTCGGACATCTGTGGTCCTATTACGCCAACTACATTTAATGACAAAAATTACTTTATAACTTTTGTTGACGATTTTACTCACTATACAGTTACGTATTTAATGAATTCTAAGTCGGAGGCATATAAATGTTTTAAAGATTATGTATCTAAAAGTGAAAATTTGTTTAATTCTAAAGTTGTTAATTTGTATTGTGATAACGGTCGCGAATATCTTTCAAATGAATTCAAAGAATTTTGTGTTGACAAAGGGATAATGTATCATTTAACGGTTCCTTATACTCCACAACAAAATGGTGTATCAGAAAGAATGAATCGTACGTTGACCGAAATGGCAAGATCTTTGGTTATAAGTGCGAAATTAGACAAAATATTTTGGGGTGAAGCTGTTTTAACAGCTACATATTTAACAAATATTTTACCCACTAAAAGTCTAATAAATAAAACACCATATGAGTTGTGGCATAATAAAAAACCGAAAATAAATCACTTAAAAATTTTTGGCTCTACTGCATACGTGCACAACAAAACTAGAAAAACTAAATTTGACGAGAAATCTATTAAATCAATATTAGTTGGTTATGATGCTAACGGGTATAGATTATTTAACGTTGAAAACAATGAAGTGTTTGTAGCCCGAGATGTTATATTTGACGAGTTAAACTTTGAACAAACACGACCAATTCGATGCAGTAGTGACAATAATAATAAAGTGATTCCCTCAAAAATTAGTAAGCCCGAAAATGATTCGGCAAAACTAATAAGTCAACAACAAGATTCTTTGAATGAAACTTCATTTGAAAACCAGCCTAGTAACATAAGGCGTAGTGAAAGAATTCGCAATCTACCCCCCAAAAATTATAAACAAATGAATGATCCTGATTTACTGTTATCACTAATTACTATGCAATCTTTACCTTCATGTTATAAGAATATTTTTAATAGACATGATTCCGACAAATGGTTAGAAGCTGTAAAAAATGAAATTGAATCACTTCGCAGCAACCAAACGTGGACTTTAGTTGAAAAACCAAAAAATGTTAATATTATTAGTTGCAAGTGGGTGTTTACTATTAAAAATAATGAATTAGGTGAACCTATACGCTATAAAGCTCGATTGGTTGCTCGAGGTTTTACTCAGGAGTATTTACAAGATTACGATGAAACGTTCGCACCAGTAGCACGGATAACTACTTTTAGATTTATTTTAGCTTTGGCAAATCAATATGATTTACATGTCCATCATATGGACGTTAAAACGGCATTTCTTAACGGTATATTAAAAGAAAATATCTATATGGAAGTACCAGAAGGTATTATAGCTAATAATAATCAGGTGTGTAAATTAAATAAAACATTATACGGCCTGAAGCAGTCATCCAGGTGTTGGTACGAACGTTTCGATCTTGCTCTTAGAGATATGGGTTTTAAAAATTCTGAAGTTGATCCTTGTCTTTACATATTAAATAAAAATTGCATAGATAAAAACGTTTATATTGTTTTGTATGTTGATGATTTAATAATTTCTACTAAAAATGCTGATTCACTACAAATGTATAAAAATAGTCTTATGCGAAAATTTCAAATGTCAGATTTAAAAGAAATAAAGTTATTTCTCGGAATTAGAGTTCAAAGATCAAATAATACAATTTCTTTAGATCAATCTACATATTTACAAAATGTTTTAAATAAATTTTCTATGAATGATTGTAATCCGTCAAAATCACCTTTTCCATGTAAATTAAATTATTTAGCTTTAAATTCGGATACATACTACGATGCACCTTGTAAAAATCTCATAGGCTGCCTTATGTATGCAATGCTTTGCACAAGGCCAGATATTTGTGCTTGTATTAATATATTAAGCAGATATCAGTCTAAAAATAACGAAGAGTTGTGGAAAAATTTAAAACATCTTTTACGTTATATAAAAGGGACAGTTGGGTTAAAATTAGTGTACAATAAATGTGATTTTAAACAAATAATAAGTGGGTATGCAGATTCTGATTGGGGAGGCGATCAAAACGACAGAAAAAGTACAACAGGCTATTTGTTTAAAGCCTTTGATAATTGTACAATATCTTGGAAAACACAAAAACAAGCTACTGTCGCCGTCTCCTCAACGGAAGCTGAGTATATGGCTCTTTTCGAAGCTGTAAAAGAAGCAGTGTGGATAAAATCACTGCTAAACAGTATTTATATCCAAATAAAAGAGCCAATTATAATATTTGAAGATAACAATAGCTGTATTTGTATTGCAAATAATCCCACGGACCACAAAAGGTCCAAACACATAGACATAAAATACCACTTTATTAGGGAAAAAATCGCCGACAATATAATAAAGTTAGAATTTATTTCCACAGGAAATCAACTAGCTGATATATTTACTAAGGCGATGCCCTCGAACAGATTTCTAGAATTAAGAAAGAATTTAAAATTAATTTAATTTAAAACTTATGTGAAATTTGTAAATTAACTTGAATGTGTACTTGTATTTTTGAGGGGGACTGTTGGAATATTACAAAAATCCAAGTCTCCACAGATACTAAATAATTAATAAGTTATTTGATTACATTCATTCAATCTTTCACTCATTCAATTATTGTTAAGGTACTCAGTTACTTTGTGTCGAACAGTGCAGACGTGTTTTTCTTTATACCTGCGACCCATTTCACAACAAATATTATTAAAACATGTTAGATGATAAGAAATAAGTAATTTTTCAATTTTAAATTAACAAATATTATGATGGATTATCATGATATGTGATATGATGGGATACTATGATGCTACCTACGGAATCCTCTTTGCGCGTGGCTCGACACGCACTTGACTAATTATTTGAAATACCACGCAGTTAGGTGTCTTTACCTTTACTACCTATAAACCATACAAGGTATAAAATAGGGGAGACATATCCAATATTTAAAAATAATTAGTTATGTCCGTTGGACAACTAAAAACGGTTTCGTAGATATCCATCATAATATATGTCATTCCATTACCATGTTTTTGTTTTAATTCACCAATAAAATTAACACTAAACGTTTTTTACTACGGTCGGCTGTACCTATACAACATCCTCCTTAGCTTTGACCTTTTAAATTCGCAATTGTTTACGGAGTATGGTGGGTGGACACTTATCTCTTGCAATGATAAACAGCTTAATGCTTAAAATTACGAAAATGGACCTGAATTACAAAAACATTTTCACACGAAATTAGGAAACACGTAAGAAAATTTCTCTTACGATAAGGTTGGGGAAAGATTTTTTTTAATAAAGATGTCGTTTTACCACTTTGTTCGCGGTATTAGTATGTACTTATGCAGAATTACAGCTTTCTAGTACCTAATTAATAGTCGAAATGTTCCCACGATTGCCATTTAACTCCTTCAGATCGACTGCTGACTAAAAAACTCTAAAAATTATAACCATATTTACAAAAAACGGTATCATACATATTTAATTGAATCAGGCGTTACTTTGCCGAATTCCATGATAACAAATCAAATATTTATTTTGCTATAATCCGCGAAAACAGTCCATTTTTCAGCTGACCGTTGTAGAGGCAATATCTTCTGAGGATGCTTCGGTGTCAGAGTGAAACGTACGTAGAGTGTCTGTGTGTACATCATACCAGACAGATTTA
>DVWM01000032.1:0-17726 GCA_018235105.1 Junonia coenia | reverse complement strand
GGGCAAAGACGAAATGTTTTTAAGCATGTTTAGTAACAGAGACTAAATCAATTTTTTTTTTATTTTAATATATCAATATTAATATAAAACGAAATCTTTCATTTGATACCAAAATACCATTAATGACAAAATCTATCTATCTATCAAATCACCTTTGACAATCTGTTTTAACACAAATCGCAGTAAGCTTCTTCAAATCACCTGGGTTTTCAACTTCAACTCCTGGTTATTTCAATTTGATGGCAACCCTATACTGACGTCTCAATAAGGCCCACGCAAAGGGATCCTTCAGGCGGTGCTGTGAACCATGACCAAAGGTCAGAGTGGTAATCTCATGATCAGTAATCAGGATCAACAAACGATGAGCGGGAAAAAATGACTCGGGGTCATTGCACGCTGATGAGATTCGAATTGGTCGTATTGTATTTTGTTTTGTGATTAGGTTATTCTTTGTAGCGTTATGGCGATTTGAATATTTAGATTTTTTTATTCCAATTTTGAAGATTAGTTCAGATTTTGTACTAGTTATTTAAAATTAGATGTTGTTCTAACTGTCCCAAACGTCTTATCATCGTTGCGCGTGCAATACCGCGCAACTACATTTTAACACAAGTTGAAATTTAAACCCAAATATTACCAAAAACCCAAATTGCACGCGCAACGACGTTATGTGTCATCGATCAAATATACAAACTTTTTTTTATTTGTATCGATCATTTATAAGCCAGAAAATCCCGTAGACATCTTCAGACGATCCTACCAAAGATGCACCACAATCTGATCAATGACTTGAAAACTCATATACAACAAACATAATTACAAACAGTTTGATAAAGTAAATAAGACATTTATTATTTCTATTAAGATAAAATTCAACCAACAATAACAAATTACTAATAGCCGCTATGTTATCTCGACCAACTGTTAAGCAATGGTAACCCAAATTATACAAGTAGGGCAATTCTGTCGGTCATTGTAACGGCTTTATTTTAAAAGTATCTAATGTCTCTTATTATCTTATTATTGTATTATCTTTTGTTTAAATGTCAGTGATCAATCACAAAACTTTACTCAGCTTCCATGAAGTAAAATAAAACCTAGATTGGTTTTATTGATAGAATATTTTAAGAGAAATAGGAATACCAGTACAACTCCCAATCGAATCGAATCGTTATTTCGACACCTTTAACAATAACAATATTTATACATCTTATATCTTATATCTTTAACTTATACATCTATGTAGCTACTATGTTCATTGATGATAATAATTAACTGATAATACATAAATAAATAACTTATCATTCCATAACTCATGTTATGTAAAAGTAAAGAAATAGGTACCTATCTATGTTTACTAATTAATTAGAATAGAGCCAATTTCATATCTAATAGCTAATGCATTAAATAAATCCGACACCGTTTTGTTTTCTAACAATAACCCAACACTGAGTAGGTATTTCCCATTCATTTTATCGATTCTTTGACAAATTAATCAAGATGTATTTATTCTGGACGTGCCCTGTTCTATTCCGTAACATTTACAGTAACTCCTTACAATCTACAAACACCAGCAATTGTTTCTATTTGTTTTGAGCAAATACGAAAAAAGTCTAGGGACTTAAACTAATAATTTTGTTCAACTCGCGAGGACGACTACTAAACAGCTGATGAAAAATCGAAATTACACTATATTGATTAATATTGGTGCTGCAAAATTGTTAAATAATAAAACTAGTACCACACAAGTTGACGAGTAGTAGTAGGCATGAGCATGTTATATATATATTAGGACGGATAAATGTCACGTGACAAGAAGAGTTTTAGATATATGGGACTCATATGTGGGTCATATAGTCATATGTGGAATATAAATGTGAAAAGAGTGGTTGCTGAGATCACGGCTGATAGACGAGAATAGATGAGAAGGACATATTGCGCCATAAAGTGGAACCAGAACAAGAAAATGAAAAATAAGAAAAGTATAACGCTTTGTCAGCTCTTTTTATAATTATTAGATAACCCAAACCGCGCCTGTGAGGCGCGGTTTGGGGGAGGAATCACAAATAATATACTAGACTTTTCTAGATTAAAAAAGTAGAGTTGTTTGATGCTATTTCTTGCAAGTCACTTAGAATGTTTAAACTGGTAATTATGTCGATTTTGACTTACCCTTTTCGAATATCTACAATGTCATCAAAGATTTTTCATTTATGGTTTCGAGGGAGGGTCAAGTCGCTTGTGACCGGGCATGAGTCCTCATTACAAAATTGCTCTCAAACAAATGTTTTCTTCGCGCTTATTAAAGACTAAAACGACGTAAACTCTAAACTTCAAACAAATTTTCTGTTAAAGCGTAATCCGACGAAAATTACCACTGAACAACCTTAATTCACATCTGGAGGGAAACAGCTTCTCCCACATAGCCAGTTAATGCCATGGCTATTTTCAGACGTCATAATTATCTGCTCCAATATGAATTGAGGGCGATGCATGTCCTACATATGTTTACTATATACCTATCGTTCAGGGTTACCAACGTAGGAATTTTGCCCCTAAATTTAGGGGTATTTGTAGCGAGTTGGGACTTTTTAGGGGCAAAATTGTTTAGGGGTTTTAGGGGCAAAATTTTTTCAAAATGTCGACCTTTTTTTTTACTAAATCGACAGTTTCAAGGTAGCGAAAGGAAAGTGTCGACCGGTTTTGATTTGGTGCGCAAAAATTTGGGTCATTTAGTTGATCTTAGGGGTTTTCTGAATGTTTTCGGGGGAAAACGATGTCAAGAGTTTTCAACCCTGCTGCGAGAGCCAGAAAAGCCTATCTGGCTAGCCTGTCAGGCTGTTACGTGAAGTAAGTCAGATATTAAAAAGAATAAAAAAATGTGGTTTAAAGTGAAAATTCAGTGTCTTGTTGTTCTTTTTTAATATTTTTTAATGATATTTTTAATTCTAACTACTTTTTTTACATTTTGTTACTTTTGCTCAATTAATTTATGTATGTATGTATGTATTATTATTTAATTTTCGTATTAAAAGACAAAGTCTTATCCTATTGAACATTAAAGTCAAATAGATTATTTATTTATTACAATTATGTTGTTTTTTTATCTAAGTTTTTACAGTGTCATATAAACCAATATTGATTTTTCCCTACACTGGATTTCATCGTCGGTAACTCACAATTACATTAACATCTCTTAATACATTTATATTTTGTACTTAATGTATTAAACAATAGGAGAAACAAAGAAATCAAGCCAATTTCATTTCACATGAAGTGAAATATTGATAAATGAATTAATGAAGCTTATATGCCAGATCATATTTGATGCACATTAAAAGCAATGAGCGTTAAACTAACTAAAATTTGTTAAACTAAATAAAAATTACTCAATAGAAGCGAATTTCCTTTCTATGAATTATCTTAATATATAAAGCTAAGTAAATAAATGTATGATCTATAACGTTACAGTAGTTATGTTAAAATAATATAATTACATAATAAACTATTCATTTCAACATACGAAAAGACACTTAAGATTATATAAGAAATATAGGTATTTCATTTTCCTCCCACTTCTTTGACTATAAGTAGGCCAGAACATAAAGAGATTGCCGTCAAGGCAAGGAAAACTTCTTCACTCGAAGAAGTCCCAAAAATGCCTGTTCCATTAAAATCTATTCGAAACAACTCGCGGCAACAGGAAGCCGTCTTCAAAGTGGAGGAAATTGCCTATCGTGGGTTTGTAGAAATCATAACGGTGCGTACCAATCTAACTTCGCTTTATATGTTCTACTATGTTTAATGAAATATGCCTTGTGCCTCGATTTAAAAATGTCAAGCTAATTTTGTGGCTTCTAAATCAAGGTTGCTGAACGAGTTGATTGTTTTGTTAATTTTGTTCTTGTGGGACGTTTTTGGTATGCGTGGGTGATGTTAGGGTTGATGTTAAGTTAAAATTCAATATAGCAACGTATGCGTGTGTTTATGTGTATGTTTTATTAATCGCTTTTTGATCTATAAAAACATTTTGAGCTAATATATTTCGGATTTTTATGAAAACGGAAAATTCCTTTTGTAGTTCAATTTGTATATTACTTTATTCAGATTATTGGATCGAAATCCGAAACACGTTTGAAACTTAACAATAACGAACGATACCTATTTTTAACTAAAAATATTAACGACGAAGTAAAAAAAAATATCAACTTGATTTCTTTGAAAGATTTCATAACAATCTCGCTCTAAATACACGTATCTACAGCGAAACTTCTGGAATAAAGTTATATAAACTCCATTAATATTTTCCGTTCCTTTCCTTTCCAGAATTTCTCTATCACCGTCATCGGTCCTTCAAATATTGACAAACTTTCCGTTCAAAGCGGACTCGACGCTCAACTTTTAAGTATCTTAGATAAATTAAGATTCCAGTTAATGTACCTAGTATTTTTGAAACACGCTGATAAAAACGTTCCATGCCTTATCTGAAGGGTGATTACGCCAAACTATCGCCAAAGTTTCTTTGAACGAAAATCAGAAAATCAATTATCAAAAATATACTAAAAGGCCATACTGAGAGATTATTGAGGAAATATATTAATTGAGGAATTAAGTATATCTTTGTTAATGTACTAAAAACCAACGATACCTTTTATATTAGGTACGACCTTATGTTACGATCATATAAATACCACAAACTATTTCTGGGGCTTGTCAACACGGATAATGTAACCCGTAAAATCACGCACCAGTGGACTTAATGATCCCATAAAATCTTTTTTTCATTAAAATTTTACAAAACGAAATATACATTTGCATAATTATATTTATATTATATCTTTATGAATCAAAACTAAGCTAGTACAATTTAACAATAGCCAAAACATAATCCGTTTTAACCATAGTTCTGTCGAACAAAGCCCGACGTTCGCGCAATATTTCGATTTCGAGCATCAAGGCAAAAATTTAGTGAATAATTTAACTGAATATTACCGGACGAATAATAGTGAAGAATGCTTTTGTGGCCCGGAACGGCCCCGTAGATGACATATTGGTTTACATACGCGCTTCCTATATGTTTTACCAGCTTTACTACTGCCGGTTCTCGATCGGAAATCAATTTATAGATACGAACAGCCTGCTTCGACTTCCCACGAATCAACAAAAGTCAATAAACTTTTTGAAAATCTTAGTTTAGTAATGAATATACTTGTGTGATTTTGGTAGATATAGGACACAAGTGAAACGCGCTGTAGCTCATTATGCACTGACTTTATTGGCGCTCATCTGTGGTAACGCAGCACGCACATATATGTACATAGTTATATATCTACTAGATTGTTTTCATATTTTAATTTCATAACGTGAAACGCCTTTTAACCTGCGTGTCAGACTATTTTTCCTGCAAGAATGGCTAGATGTAAGAAATATCGACACATAATGAAATTCGTGCGACTATTTTGTCTTAGCACTCTTCTTTATTAACCACATGTTATACGTACTTGCATCTCACAATACCCATTAAACCTTTACAACCTCCCTCAAAAACCCTTAAAAACCCGGTATAACTCTAATAAAAATGAGAAAATATACCACGAAGTATCTATAAAACCTACTTACAAAATGCAAAATGATTTAAAACACAAAAAGACGTCCTGTTCTCTTTAGTCCGTGCCATGAAACTTGCTCATTGTTACGACCACTCTTGAAAATTACTGTTGTGGAGCGTCTAAATGATTTATTACGACTTAATGACATCGTTTTTGAATCTAGAGAATGCATAATGCAAGCAGTTTTGTACTTTCAGTTCCGTTTAAATTACACTCGTTGTTGGAAGTGAGACGCGCATTTTTGTGGGAGATATTTTCCCGAGTAGCATTTTCGGGTTGAATTTTTTTATGCTGTTTTGATTATTAAATTATATGACAGACTAAAAAATGTGAGAAAAAATTGATAAACCAATAGAGAGCAACGAATAAAATTTCTTTGATTTGATCTTCTTATGATTGTGGAGTAAAGTTTGTTTTTAATCTAATCTTATTAATATTATAAAGGTGAATGGTTATTAGTTTGGATGTCTGTCTGTTACTCTTTATACTATATTCTATTAAATAATATATCCAATTCTAATAAAATAAAGTTATGCAAGTATAGATTAAGCCGTAATACCTGGTAATTAGGTGCCATTACCTTATTTTTTTTTAATAAAACATACTATGCATATATATGTCACTGTTTCTTTCAGATTTGTACTTGATCGAGATGCATCCGAACCAATGGTACGGCCTCGTCGGGAATATTCAAATTCTTTGCCATATCCGATAATACCGCTCTCATGCAAAATGCATACAATATCATTCTTTACTTCATACGCGAATGCTTTCCGGACGTAATTCATGTAAAACTGGCTTTATTTGAATTTTATGCTACCAAATTTTTGGTGTTTCCTTAGTATGATGTACGCTTCTCGTCCCGAACGCACTTATTTCCGCATCCCTTTGTTGTTTTTAGATTTTCTAATAAGAAAATTTTTGTGCATTAATAAATGTCAATTCATAATTTTCTTCGTATTAGTACATCTATACTAATATTATAAAGAGGAAATATTTGTTTGTTTGTTTGTTTGTATTGAATAGGCTCCGAAACTACTTGACCAATTTGAAAAATTCTTTCACTGTTGGGAACCTACGCTATCTCCGGTGAACATAGGCTATATTAAATCTTCAAAAAGTTGGGGATTATCGTGCGAAGCCAGGCCGGTCTGCTAGTATATTATATTAAGGTAAGGCATCTAATTCCGAGGTATTCGAAAAGGTGACTTTACCTTATGGCAAAACATTAACCTGAATAGGTATCATATAAAAAATTAAAGAAGCAATCAGGAATAAAGTGGTCAATTTTGGGAAGGAAACGATTTGCATGCTAAAGCAAAATAGTTCTGATTCCATTTTACTTTCACTTTTATAACAATGATCTTTCAGAGTTTTCTATCTATTTATTCTTTCTTTTTTAGTTTTCTGAACGTTTTTCCGAACGTTTCTTACTGAACCGTTCACAAAAATACTTGACTCTGTTTAATTTACTTCTCACGAAAGAATTCAGAGAAAATTAAGAGCGGCCACGGCTGAAGTAGTATTAGCATAATTAATGAAATCCTTTCTTGTCTTTTTGTAATAAAGTTTCAACACCTTTTGATATTGATTAACTGTTATATACCTATTAGTGGTAATCATTATAAGCATTAATCCATTATTAAAATCAGTGCCACTTTCGTTGTAATTTTATAACTCAAGAACGTGCTCATCTATCTAAACCAAGTGCTTGGGCTTGGTTCGGATTATTAAGTAGATGGTAAATGTAAAGTTAAAAATTAATTCAATAAATGGCAGAACATTTTTTACCGTGGGAGAGCCATGCATTTGCACGAATGGGCCCATATCCCCTAAAAGGTCGGCAACGCATTTTGTAGCTCCTTTGGTGTTGCAAATGTGATCTGTCAGCTCGTTTGCCACCCTATCCCATAAAAAAAAAAAAAACATTTTTTTAAAGGGGATATCGCAGTAAAATTGAAACTTTTTTTACTTTGTGCGTAGCGAAGCACGTACCGGGCCGCTAGTAAACTTCTATTCTACTCGTATAATCTAACTTTGACGACTTCATATCTGTTTTTAAAAGAATTCTGCGAACGGGGGAGGATGAAATTTAAAGAGGAAGATGAACTTCTAAAGTTTATATGAATGATGTTTTCGATGCTTATTGTACCTATACCTACATATTTTTAATAGCGTACATAAAATGCGTTAAATTCATTAAAATATAAATAACTTACACTGAAACACTCATAACTTTATTATATGTATATGTATACCTATACGGTATACGTATTGTATAGATAATATGTAATATCTATCTATCAAAATATTATTAGTTGTCAAGCTGTAACTGTATTTGAATTATTAAAAAAAATACTCAGTTTGGGTTCCAGGAACGAAGGCGCGCTCCGCTCTTGCTAGTTACGTCTATATTTATTAGAATAGATAGTCTCGCCGTAAATTTAGACCGAGATTACAATCTATCTCGGCGATACATTTTGTAAATGTCAAAATAAATGTAAATCATAAAACGTCATAAGAACCATCCGGGTTCTTGTACATATATTTTTTAATACAAATAAAGTCAGATTTAACAAAATATACACAGTCCACTAAGAATGCTGTAAAAACGTGAACGCAAAATTATAAGTAAATTTATTTACGGCCGTTGCACTTACAGCGTCTTGAGAAACTGCAGCATTTAGGAAATCTTGTAATTTTCTTAACTTTTGGATAATGTTTCTTACTTATTCTTCGTATTGGGTCTGCCTCATTGATAGGCTTCATTCAAGTTAATAATGTTTTATTATACGTTAGTTTGTATAGTACCTATTTATTGTTTTGTTTATTCTATTCTATACGTACAATTTGTTCTTTAAGTCAATATATAAAGGTATCATCAACCTTCAACATATTTAAATAAAATTAATAACAGAAAAGGTAATGTACATGTAATGGTTAAAACTAAAACATTATTAAAACACAATACAATACAAATATTCTTTATTGTACACCAAGAAGAAACATAGGTACAGATATAGCAAAACATAGAGAAAAGAATGAACAAGAAATGTAGTGAATGAGAAATGTACAAAAGGCGATCTTATCGCTCAAGCAGCGATCTCTTCCCGACAACCTTTGGGCAATATACCTACCTACATAAATATACCTACTTTGTTACCAACTTTAATAATATAAGAATATTATTAGATGATCTAACAATAATTCTAAACACACAGGTTTCATAAAGGTAATTTAGATGGTGAAACCGTATTGAGCATGACACTTATTTTTGGGCAGTCGTGTAAAAACAGTAAAAAGATTTTGCAATGACAATGTTTTTAAGAAGAGTGCTACGAAATTATTATAATTTGATGTTAGAAACAAAATGATGAAACGGTAATGGAATAATGTCGAAACAGAGGGTCAGATTTAGTTGTTCTTAGTTTTTGGCTTATTCTTGTCGATTTTTGATACGAAAAATTTAGTAGGTATTTTTAGTTAGTAAGTAAGTAGTTGTAATGCCCTTATCAAATTATATGATGTGTCTACTTCATAACGATTGCAATCAAAGTATTGCATTGCATTTATATTGTTGATCGGGCAACGAAATGGACAACAGAGGTCAATTTTGTACGTCGAAATGAAGCATGTACTCGTACTATATTGGGTGCTTGTTATCTTTTAGCAGTAACAGTAATAATATACTAAGTCTTAAGCGCTCGTTGGCAATTTAATTTGACGTACAGAATCAGGACCCTACATCCGACCATCCAATAATTCGTCATCGTCCACTGGTATATGCCTTCTCTCAGGGTCTCCATTGGCTGTTGTCATACGACTGCGACTGCGACATTTTTGATGACATCAGTCCTGTTGGGGAATATACCAGCACTGGACTAGTACAGGACCCTGCCGACAACGAAGACTTTGGATATCTAAGACAAAGTTATCTACCCTTTAGTTAGACTTTATTTTATATACTTAATACTGGCTGTCATGAGTGAAAAGCGACTGCAAAAAATCTGAGAGAAAAGAACCATTATAGAAACCTTGGGTTAAAAAAATCTCTATAGGTACAGGTTAGTACCAAACAGTATACAGTGAAGAAAGTTCAAACTATGGAAATTTAAAAAGGCATTTCCCTATCTAAATATATAAGCCAAATAGAAACACTGTAAGTAACTATCAGGCTAATTAACGATGAAAGGCCTTCGCGGCTGGCCGCGTTTTGTTGCATTCGGATAATTATTTATAAACCTAATTTGATAATATCTTAAAACATAACTACTAAACTTTACAAGTACTTATATTAATCTACGAGTTTGATATAATAGCTTTGTTTATATTGATGTTTCATATAAAACAAGCATTTGCAATATGTGACAGACGTGGGTACGGTACCCACGTCTGTCACATTTAGCCTTTGGGTATGGATTGCTAAAAAGTAAAAACAGAATACAATACGAGGTAAATAATAAAAAAGAACCTTAATATTAATTAATTTTCTCATAATTAAGTTTTATTTAACCCAATTAACTTGGTTAGTATGCAAATAAAACAATTCGCAATAAAACATAATTACGTTATTCTTTTCATTTCCTCGTTGAAAATTTTGTTGAAGATATTATAATATTTACACGTAAGAATAATGTTTTCATATGCATTGTTTAAAATAATAATAATTTTATGCCCACATTTTAATCTCATCTGCTTTTTAGGGTTCCGTGGTCAAAAAAGGCTCTTAGCTCTGAGATTGTTGATGCAAAAAGTACTTAGTAATTGAGTATGAGTATACAGATGTGGCAGTAGTACGACGTACGTTCGAGGGGTTTCCCCCGTTAAGTTGTACCTAAAGAGAAATAAAAAATCATCTATTCAACAGGTTGGGTAGTAGGTAAGAAGCTGTTTTTGAAATATTAAACTTTAAAGTGTCAAATTTTCTTAGAGTCCAGTGCAACCTCCTTTTTATAAAAATCCGAAAAATATGCGATAGTATATTTATAAAGAAAACATACAATTATTTATTGTACTTGTGGACCCGACAGACGTTGTCATGTCAACCAAAGTCTCACTATAGCGTCTATATTTTACTTGTTAAAATAGAAATTGTCATCGCAATCTTTCTTTTTTACCGTTTAAACCTCTCCTGGACTTCCACGATTATTTCAAGACTAAAATCAGCAAAATCGGTTCAGCCGTTCTAGAGTTTAGCGAGACTATAGAACAGCAATTCATTTTTGTATGGGTGATACTCGGGGCGAATTCGCAATTTTTGCACCCTTACCCTTTGAAGCCCTTAGTTAGTTGCACCCCTTACCATTACTTTTCATAAATGTTTTGCCACGTACTTTTTTTTCTTTATTAATAACCCTCATCTGCTCATCTCTACTTTTCGCAACTTCTTCGTGACAGAGGCCACACTTTGCGAATCATTCTTACTTTCTTAGGGACATGGAAATCACGCCCTGAAAGGTACACTTTTACACAAAATTTTGTACTGTTCATGATCGATTGTCACGCTCTAAAATACTTTTTTGTAAGAAGTAAATTAAAAAACTGTTTACAAATTACTAATACCTAATTGTTTGTGAATTTTAATGAGACAAGTTCACGGTTGGGTTATTTTAAACAATACATAGTTAATCATTTACAACAGTTGTCATCTCAGAGCAAAAAATAATAGAAGACTCGTTTTCACAGAAACATTTTTCCTGTCTGATTCACATCAAACGCGCAAAAATTAAATTATTATCTAAGAATGCCCTATTACATCATTACACGCAGTTTTTATAAAGTTTTATTGTTTGACTCATTGTCAGAAAAAAGAAATGCTTTAGTTAATTTAGATTTACATAAATATAACTTTATTATTTTATTTTAAGAGGGAAAATACAAGGAAAATCATTGATGATGAGAATAAAGGTACCTACCGACCTACCATTATGGTATCATTTAACGAGAGAGAACGAAACTTCTCGATGGATAAGCAAAAATATATTTTATGTGAGTTAATATTCGTAATTGCTACATACGTCATATACACAACTTTTTTGGTAATTTACTGTTTTTCTAAGACAATTAACGTTTTGCTTTGTTGTTTATTATTTTTCACAGAATCTATAGTTTTTAAGAGTTTTTTTTTCACCAAAACGACAATGACGGGAAGTTCGACATTCATGTGTTAAAAATATATTTTTGTAGTATTCTAATAAATCACTACGGTATGCGTCATATATCAAGTTTTTTGGTAATTTCAAGCTTCGCGAGACCGTTTAAGTTTTGCCTTGTTATTTTCCATACACATATTTTATTCATGTACGACAATGAAAGGAAGTTTGACATGAGTCGACTTTAATCTCGGAGCACGGAGTCAACACTGGTACTTATAAGTAAACGTTAAGGCATCCGCTCGATAATTCAGGGTTTCCACACCCAATTGTCATCTTAACAAACAGCTGACAAGGTTTTTCGGTACAGAAATAAACTAGAAGTGCTCTATGCACCTTGGGTAATTATAATGAGCGAAGAAATGTTAGTGCACTTGTATTGTGTAAAAATTGAAACTTAACGGATTATTATTGAAATTTCGATAGTTTTTACGTTTTAAACTAAACGCTAAAGTGATTCTTACTATGTTAACATGATCAAACCTAAACTATTTTTGATATGACACTCCGATAAACATATTGTAATCGTAGCCGCTGTTAGACTGTTAGTACCATAATTGATAGTTGTTATCAAGAAACAAGCAGTTACAGCGTCCGGATTTCTGCTTGGACTACGACGGATATTAGAAACGAAGGATGTATGACTCGAAGGTACGATAACGATGTTTGCTAACTGGCGTATATTGAAATCTTGGTTAGTTAAACAACGAGAAACAAGCGGTGACTATTGTTTTAAATTCTACAATTTATTTAGTCAAGTTTCGCCATTTATATCTATCTAGCCGCGGCTTAACACAATTCTTGGTACCTACTAAATATGTAACTGTAATTCGGCATTAGTATTAAGGTGTGGAGGACCGGGATGTTTGGCGCAAACTTGTGGAGGCCTCTGTCCAGTAATGGACTACGTTTGACTGACGACGAATATTAAAGCGCATTTAGATTAAACAAACATAGGGCTAAAGCTAGAACAAGAGGATTATGTCATGATCTTTTAGTGTAAACGAAAACTCGTGTTCAGTGTTTACATCAAACGAACAGAGCTAGCGCAGAAACAGTAGCATTACCGTGGGAGAGCCATGTATTTGCACGAATGGGCCGGATCGACCGGAGTGATACCACGGCCTCACAGAAAACCGGCGTAAAATGACGCTTGCGTCGTGTTTCGCCGCGTGAGTGAGGGTACCGGAGGTCCAATTCCCCTCCCCTTCCCCATTAGTTCCCCATCCATTCCCCCTCTATAACCCCTAAAAGGCCGCATTTTGTAGCTCATTTGGTGTTGCAAATGTCCATGATCGAAAGCATTCACTTTCCATCAGGTGATCTGTCAGCTCGTTTGCCGCCATAAAAAAATAAAAAAAAAATTAAAAAAAATTCAATCGATTTATTTACGAAAATAGTGAACGAAGGTGTATGTTCATAATATGACGTAAAGTCATCTTCACGCGTAAACCTTAACGGCATCTGGAAAATCACAATTCAAATTTGAGCAGCCTTGGCCGGGAGTAGAATTTTATGCGCCTGGTGCGAACCACTACAAGTCCTTAAACCCATAAACATAACGAATGTAGGATTGTTATAGGTATGAGTACATCATATGTGTGCCCCCCTGTGCCTGGACACCGCACTGCCCTTTTTATGTAATTTATGGCACTGCGTGGGAATTCATGAATCTATGTACTGCATGTGTGTGCACCAGTGACTCGTCTGACACAGGTGCGTACTGGGTAGCCCGCAAGGCCGGCAGGTCGCTCACTGGCTTTGGTGCTAATCTATTAAACCACTATCTACGAGAACAACCTACATTTAAGACTGCCTTTGAATTTATTTTAACGAAATCTTAGTGAGGATATTGCTAACTCATTTATTTAATAATTTCATATAAAAATGTTACTAGAACTTTTAATACTTTAGAAGACCTTTATTGGTATGAAACATAAATCGCTCATACTTGCGTAATAATTAAAGTATATTTTAAAGTGACTTCTGACCTCTATTGTTCTATTAATAACATGGTATCATAACCGTTGCAATTTATGAATATATTATACATTTTTATTACAAACTTTGTGAGACTTTATATGACTTCATATAATTTTGAGACTTTATATAACCACAATGTAAACCAGCACATCTTTTATGTTCTAAGTTATGGTATATTTAACCTTGCTCTAGCTTTATGAAACATAATTTTATTTGACTCTGAGATAATGACTTGATTATTCTACGCACGAATATTGTTTCACTTTGAGATTGTAGATAGCACATTAAAAATATTAAACATTTCGTTAGAATTGATAATAAGTAAGTAATGTTATTTTTGGTCGTCTTTTTGAAGTGGTTAGTTATATTTTTCTTTAGTATTTAAAATTCTAAATGATAGAAAATATATCGTATTTATCTATGTGCTATGTTTTGATAATTTCGATGTTAGATCGACACATAAGTCACAAGAAAGAACAACACATAAGTTTTGTATGAAGAATTTTTTGTTATCAATTCTAAAGAATAAATTATAGTCCATATAGTCCTAACGTTAGAAAACCTACATAGGGGTTACAGTCGGCCCTCAACGAATTAGAAGGTCCGGTGGTCTTGGACTAGTATTTCCGGTCATGCGCCCGATCTAAGTAGAAGTCATGTTTTTGTGAGAAACTTGATATGTTTATATTTTGTCGTAGAGCCTAGTTATAGTTTATCAATTACAGCTTATAATAGGCTGACTTGACCGATAGAGAACGATACCCTGCTTCAGCCAAAAATTTCGTCCGCGTCCTTCCCTTACTTACTTTCATCCTTCATCTTACTTACTGCTCGAATTACTCTCAATAAACCCTTTAATTTGATACCTATATCGTAGAAGTGCATTAAAAATAACTATTCCGCTAGCTTCGATGGTCCGCCATATTGAATTTAGAATGACGTCACGTTTTATCGTAGGTATATTGTCATCCAAACTAAATATGTATGCAAAATTTCAGCTGAATCGACTGAAGTAATCTGTTTCAAAATTGAGTAACAAAAATAGACCCGAAAAAACTACATCCACATATATCAAGATAATCTCGAAACGGCTGGACCGATTTTAATATAACATATCTAAGAACCACCGCTAGAAAACCCTCTTTAAGATAAAAAAAAAGCTAGATTCAAATCGGTCCACTCACTTAGCTGCTACGATGCCACAGACAGACACAGACACACAGACAAACATAGCGGTCAAACTTATAACACCCCTCTTTTTTGGTCGGGGGTTAAAACACATCACTGTCACAATAATAGATTGTGCGTATTCAGTTAAGATTAAAATAGCGTTGTTATACTTGGAAAAATATTCAAAATATTATTTAAAATCGACATCTATATAAATAATAACACGTCTGTTGAACGAAAAGCGAGTCGAGATAAAATCAAGATTGTGCATCACTTTTTTATATTCAAAAATGTACGTTACATAACACTAATAAAATTAATCCGGTTTTACCTAATAGCGATTGACGTTTTTGTGCTAAATGCAATGTTTAATTGATATATACCAGACTAATTGACCTACTATTATACAAGATATTGTAATTTGTAAGTGTCTAAGTTTGTTTTTTTTTTCGAAATGTAGATAGGGTACATGTCGACAGTGTTGGCGCAGTGTTTACAGCTACTGACTGATGTGGTCACGGTCGCGGGTTCCATCCCCGCTAATGACAGGCATCTGTATTGTCCATATGGATGTTTGTCGTGGTCTTGTTGTTTGTGATTTTGTTGTGTGTTTCGAACTACCGACACAAGGTTCAATGATCTTACTGGGGGGCCGTTGAGTGGGTAGCGTTTGTTTGTATATTATGGATTACTATCGGTTACTTTAAAAACTGCATGGTACATTAGGATCATTAAAGATTTTCCGTTTTTCTATCTTTATTACCCATCAAAACAATCCATTAAGACTTACTTACTTATTTGTTATTTTGTAAACAACATAAAATAATAAAAGGTAAGAAAATTTTTGATTATTTTTCAATCATAATGCACGAACGGTGGTGGTGGTTTGTTCATATACATATTACTTTTTTGTTATTGTTGAAGTTTGTTGGATAATTGCAGAATAATAGTAAGACTGTCAGTGGGCATAGTAGGGAGTAGATAAGTAATAATACATAGTCACTCAATATATTGATACATTACTCTATTTGCCTCATCTTATTAATGATCAATGACTTGTGGGTTTTAAAATTTTCAAGTCATTCTAAGAAAAGAGTCTCGTCACTTTCAAAGTGGGTTAATTAAGGTTTTCATTTAGTAGGAAAAATATTTTTCATCGCAATAAAAGTTGATGCAAGGTGTAGCATAATTATATTTTATCACGTAATGCTTTAGTGTCTAATAATGTTTATTTAAAGTGGAGAATTATGAAGTTAAGAATGGCAAAAAAACAAGATATAATATTTTGTTGGCAACTTTTTGTATAACACACAATCATTTCATTATATGTATACTTTATGAGCTACATTATGAAATTAGTACAATGAAAATGATTAAACGAATTCGTGATTTACATTCATAAAATTGATGTGTAAGCGTTAAGTTCTCCTTTCTTTTTTAATTCTTCATATGAATAAATATATTAAAAGGTAAAATTATTTTTATGAATAATGAAAGACTCGACTTGACTCGCATTTTCGGTAACAGATAAAAATCCCGTAATAACCAGAAGTAATTTATTGACCCTTTTAAAATTATTTTTTTATAATTTCAACGTTTCATAAAAGCTGCAAAATTTTCGATGCATGCTCCTAACATAGTCTAGATTCCCCAACCTGATAGAGCCCCGAAATTCTTAAGTTTAATTCTAAATTGTAAGTACTTACATACATGGATTATTTTATTTAGTTTCGAATTAAAAAAACCTCAAGTATATGTGCCTAGGCTAAATCAAAAGAAAATTAATAAGTAGCTTATTACGGCCCTTGGTTTAGCTACATATTATTGAAACCTGTGAATTATTATTAATTGACGAGATGAAAGGGTCATTTGATCTACTGTTTACTACCCATTACTTGTGTTGACGAAGAGTCCTTCGTTCTGTGTTCGTAGGACTTCAATCCGTTATAAAAAGAAAAACAAATATTAATTCATTTATTCATTCAGGAAGAATTTTGTTTGCGGTACGTAGCATACGCGTGAGCATATTTATGTATGTCACTGGCGACTGACGGACAGAAAAAAGTATCCTGAAATTTTTTCTCATGTGCGCGCAGGCCTGAAATTACGTTTAGAGTCCATGCATTTGTCTGTCCTTGCTGGGTATTAACGTACCTTATTATTGGTATCTTTCGGACCATCATAAATATCTGACATAAGTGTTCCCAGAATACAATAAATACCTATGTCTTTACTGAATATACTAAAAATATTAATAAAAACATACTTCGACTTGGTGTCAGTAGTTCAAATCTCTAGATGCGCGAATTTTTTACGTTTTATCGGTTTTTACTTTAATTTTTCCCTGTTGGTGTAAAAAATTAATTAACGAGATCAGAATAAGAATACTCGTAAGTATTTCCTTTAATAACATTTTTATGAAGTGTCCCGAATAATTTAACTAACCAAATAAGAAGCACTGAACAGAACAAGTAAATATAAGTAACGTATACCCTATTTACCTACAGTAATTATGTATTACTTCGTATTCTGCGTCTCTTATTGGTACGTAATCAATCTTCTGTATTACCGACGCTAGTAATTTATCGTAATTAGGGTTTGTTCTGTATGTAAATGAAGGTCTTGTTGCAGGCATAATTACTTGAAATATATACTTAAATCTAGAATATGGTTAAGAGAATCGTGCACTATATAATAAAAAATACATTAACTTTTTAACATATAGACTCAGTGGCGTAGCGTGGGGGGGGGGGCGGAGGCGGAGTTGGTCCCCCCCGCCCCTAAAAAACGGACCCACCCGCCTTCAGGTAAT
>DVWM01000031.1:0-17807 GCA_018235105.1 Junonia coenia | reverse complement strand
TATTCAAAATGCTGTATACACTTTAATATTTTTCCTAAACTAAATATATCAATATTATAGAATTTATAAACGCTGAAATGTTTAAAATTGCTCTCCTGTAAACTTGTGGTTTATATATAAATATCACTATGTTCTTGTAAAGAGGCGGAATGAGAAAATAATGTAAAAAAAGTTAAAAAGTAAAATTGTACTGAGCAAACAAAGAGACAGAAAGTAATTAAAATAATGCAAAACCGATATGACATTATTTTTTGTTCCAGGTGACATTTAAAATTATGATTTTACCTGTAATCGAAGTTCGTGTTCTAATATAGCGTATTTGTGCCTCAGGGCTGCCGCAGACACGTGCGTTAGCCTGTGCTGGCGATGACTGCCGCCTTCCTTCCTCTGTACCACCTGTTTACAACAATTCCTATATTATATTCGTTTTGAATACATTTTAGCAATATTATACACGATCATAGACGTCTTTTATAAGCGTTATCTTCAATATACAAAAAAAATTTCGTATTAAAAAGTTACGTTAATTCACTGAGCTACCATTGTAAATTTTGTGGCTAAAAGCAAATATTCAAAAGCTAACTTACAATGTAATGATGAGTACTAAGTTTTTTTTTTTTCGTTTTACCGGGAAAAAATAAAACCATGGAAATAATTTCAATCTAGTAAGTAAAAACACAAATTCTGTGCGGGGTTTCAAATACACCGATTCCGTAACTAAACATCTATTTAAAATAAGGAGGTTTCTTATTGAAACGTGAAATGAAAATAACTTTTAACGTAGGGAATAATGTCATCCATAATGAAGATGAGTTACATGCACAATGACTGGTCGCGTTGATAATGGACAATACGGAGGTATAACTGCCGCATGCAAAAATTAAAGACATTTTATATCAAAATTTTAGTTCTACGACGAGAAGATTCGAAAACAAGCGTATACGACACATTTCAGTACATCGTTTTCGGAAAATACAAAGAATAAAATATAGAAAAATCATAATAGAAAGACTATAAAAATCACTGGGAAAAACATTTATTGAGACTTTTACAACAAGGACTTTCTTCGTATCGGTTGCAGGATGCCATATAATTAACTTATAGAAGCGACGTTAATTAAATACACTATTGAAATTAATTTGATTATTAAGACATGTTACAAATTATACTTAGCTGTAACATTTTTTTTTGCAAGCAAGCCTTAAGCGTCGTGTCTCCAAAGAGTGTTACTTTAAAAGCTTATTAATGTTTTTCTTTTGTTTAATTTAAGTAATCGTTGTAATTTCAATATTATATCCGTTAAAATAAGAAGCAATGATGTCGCATCTATAGTACTTTACGGCAAACTAACACCGAACGAAAAAAAGCAGATAAAAGAAACTGATGCGTGCATGTCTACTAAGAGGCGTCTAGGTCTGAGGGGTCGGCGTCATTACTACGATATGATCACCTGGTGGTAGGCCTTATCGTCGCTATCTGACGCGTCAATATCGTATGCGCAACGGGACGAATCGTCTTGAGAATCAACGATGTACGACTTTTTCGAGTCAACGTCGAACATCTTATCAAATATCCTTTGCGCCTCCATTTCGGGACTGTATCGATCTGGGATCGCGTCCTGAAGTTTCAAAGTGTGTTAACCACGTTTTTTTTTTGGCTAATCGGTTAAGTTTTCGTTAGACCATGTGTGGGTAATACACGCGGACCTACTCTGTCTTAAAGAAACACATATACGATTAAACAACCGTTACAACTTCAGAGTTACTTAACGATATACTATTTTGGTCATCTTCTAAATTACAAATAAAATTATTAACAAAAAAATGATTGATTGTTTTTTTATTCTTTTCATCAAAATCTCTCGTTCAGAAGTTGCAACAGTCGTGACAAAATTTAACTACTTAAAGAAAAGCAAAATAAAAATTATTGTATACTTACAAGAACAGTCCTGTCCATGTTGTCTGTTCTAACGGTTTCTTCGTAAGAGTAATCATGAGGATCGGCCGACGACGGTAGATTCCATGGCTCAGAATCCTCTGGACTGGATCCCCGTTCCGGTTTAACGTCCTGTGACTCACGATCCGTCCATGGCGAACTGGCTGTTCTTGTTTCTACTAAATCAGGAGGCGTCTGCGCTGGAGCTGGTGAGGCCGTGCTATCGGGCGGTTGGACTGTCGTTGCCGTGGCCAGATTAAAAGCCTGCAGGTTGTGAAGGGCTGCTGTCGGTAAGCGCACGTGACGAACACCTGGCCGAGCTAGCACAGGTTTCAGACCAGCTGGCCCAATAAGACGTTGTAACAAGAGTGCATTAGTAGCTCCACCTTCACCGCCGCCAACAGTTAACAGTTTCGGACCACGGTTTGTTACGATAGCAATTTGCTGACCACCCTTAACCATTGACACGGGTAAAATATAATTCGCCGGCATTAAAACCGCTGTAGTAGGCTTGCCAGCTGTTCCTCTCGCAACTGTTATCGTTTGGCCATCCGCTACTATAACGTTGCGCTGCGGTTGGGGTCTTGGACGAGGAGTTTCGTTTTCAAAAGTGAGTTTCCTAACTACTTTACGTGGACTATCTTGAGGAGAATGACTCTCGAGGCAACTTTCGTTGCAATCGCCTTGTGAAGTACCACAGCTGCTGTCTTCAGAACCCATGGTACGACATGTCTCATCACCATGTACCGGACTCATGTCGCGGCCTCCAGGACGCCTGCTACCACTAGAGCTACTAGAGCTCTTTTTGCGCTTTGATGATCCAGGATTTGACGGTGGGTTAGATCTTCTTCTTGGTGCAGGTTTATCTTTATCGGGAGAATTTTCAACTTGCTCTTTATATTCTGCCAGTATATAAAGTATACGTTGAGTAGTTTGTTCATCTTCCAGGGGTTTTTGTGTAGATGTTTTTGGGGTAACAGTATTTAACTTCAATGAGTTTGGCGGATGTGACGATTTCGGCCTGGATTTCGATTTCGAGCCCACTTTCGCTGCTTTTGGTTGACTTGGCTGACTTGTACTTTCGCTTGAAGTTGTTTCACTAGTAACGGTATGAGGAATTTGTACGTGTGTTGAAGAAGATGGGGATTCAATAACTCCTGACGAATCTGGCGATCGAACAAAAGCTGATTGTGTTGGTGTTGTCGTATTTGGTTTCCTGCTGACATATGCGACATTCACTGATTGATTAGATCCAATTGAATATAATACCTGTTGGGTTGATTCTGTGACAGTCGAAGTTATTGAGGTGCTGTCAGTTGTATCCGATGACGGAGTATGTAATTTAGTATAAGCACTGTTCGCCGCTGAATTCGGCTGAACAGTACTCCTCTCCTTGACCTGTTCTAAAACCATATCGAACTCCCGCAGCTGTTCAAGAGTGGATGAACTCATCTGAGATTCTGGTGAAGACTGACTTTCAGACGTTACTTTTACTTGTCTAGTTGTTTGAGTTTGGGGTAAACGGATGGTATGTTGACCAAGAGGAGGGGCTGCCGTTAATACTAATTGTTGATACACGGGTTGATTTGCTCCTCCAATGACATTTCGTTGAATTTGAAAGAAAGATGGACGTACTACTCTTGTCCCAGATACCATTTGAGGAGCTTTACTCAGCATTGGCAACTTAATACGCATTTGTGTCAGGACTGGTTGATGTTGTGGTGGTGTATTTTGAGTACTTTCGTTTGACGCAGAGGTGTGGCTAATACTTTCATCAGAAGTACAATCTGCATTGGGTGTTTGACTTTGAGGCACAATTTTAATGATTGGTGAATCGATTTCACTTTGATTAACAAATTTAACGTCATTCTGTTGTTTTTGATTATTTTCATCGATAAGTTCAGTACTAGGAACTGTTATCAAATTAATGGTTTGTCCTCCACCTATATTAACTGGTATCTGCCGAGTATAAATAACACCACCGTGCATAGTTTGTATATTCATAGGAGAAATGGTTTGTTTTATTTGTTGCACCAAATTAGCTTGACCCGAAGGTGTTTGTGGAGTTTGAGCAGAGCCTTTCCTCAATAGTAGTGGAGGACTATTTATTTGCCCAATATGATCTAAATTCATATTATCAGAAGACTGACCTTCTGAAACTTCATTGTTTAAATTTACAGATGACAAGTGAGATGAGTTTGAATTTATATCATTAGACTTCTGATTGCCATCTTGAAAAACTTGTTTACCAAAAGCTTGATTAAATTTAGGCAAGCTCGTCGATTTTTCAGGTACAGATTTATTTGAGGAGCTTTGAATAAACTTGGCATAATTTTCTTCGTACACCGAACGTGATTTAATCTCGTGTTGGGCATTCATGGACTCTTTATTAACTGTTACATTCGTATTTGACGAAGAACCTGAATCTTGACATTCTGGTTTCTGATTCATTTGAATATTTGACGACTCAATTGGTTGTAGTCTTAATACCATACTTCTTTGGTGCGAAGCATTTAGCTGAATAGATTTACCGTCAGCAGCTTTGCATAAAAATTGCACCATTTTTTGATCGTTGGCCCCTTGGACATTGGATAAATTTGTCAAAAGATTTACTCTTTTTAATAACTGGCCTGTAGCAGGATTTTTTTGGTTACCAGTATTAACAATATGGAGAAGTTGATTATTGCCTTGTTGCAGACCTGCATCTACTAAAGATAATCCGCCATACGAAGTTGAGTGATTTCCAGCATTTGCATTAGGTGTAGAATTATTATTTACTCCTTTATTTTGAACTATATGTAAAACAGGTGTATTCGAATTATTAATAACAGAATTATGAGTATTATCCACTAAAGTAATTTGATTCCCATTTGTATTTTTACCTTGTACAATATGTAGTACTTGTGAAGTGACCGAAGAATTACTGGCCGTTTGATTACTATCTTGAGAATTTGTTTGATTTAAAGGTGGTGGTAATATTTGTGCCAATGCTTGTTGAAGCGACATCGCATTAATAGACGACTTTGAGTAATTATTTGATTGTGGAACGGAATTAGATGCCTCTGAGCCCATCTGTGGTGACATAATATTGACTAACTCATGAGCTCTTTGATTGGTAATTACTTCTGGCGTAGTTGTTATACCAGCGGCATTCATAGCATGAGCAATTTGATCAGTTTTTTCGGTTGAACCATTTTGCTGCTTTTGCTGAGTTATAAATTCTGAATTATGGTTCTCTAATGTTTCAAATATCATGTCATTGTTTGATTGAGCATCTAAGGAAGAATTATTTTCATTGGAGTCGTATGAATATTCTACATTATTTATGTGTTTGTTTACTAATGATTGTAAATCATCATTATCATTATATTCATCTGGTTCGTCTTTTATAGGTAATTCTTCGCATTTAATTTCCGTCGTAATTTCCATTTCCACTGGTATATTTTCATTGCAAATAGGCACTTTTGATGATTCTTGCGATTTCATCTGTCGTTCGTATTCTTGCACTAAAGGTAAACTCAGATCTGCAGTAGTTAATTCAGTGTACTCAGTTTTAATGGGAGATTGAGAATCATCATTAAGGCTGTTCTCTGCTGAACACTGAGATGGGCTAGCATCTGTTACTTGAGTGACACGTGGATCGCACGTTACGGGATTTTGAGCCGCAGCACTTACAGGCAGTTGACCCACCTGTACTACTTGAACTATAGCTTCAACAGGAGCCGGTTCAATAAAATCCAGACTAATCAAATCAAATAAATAATCACTTTTGTTCATGTTATAAGCGGAATTTTTATTTTTATTTTTTACGTTATCTTTAAGCCAATGGTAATTCAATTCTAGAGTTGTTTTTTTAAAAAACGAACGCACTTTATCTCGTAGTTGGATGTATGAAATGTAACGTTTAAAAGTCTCAAACTGATCTTTATTAGACTTACATATCTCTTCACATTTCTCGTAATCCTCATAATCCTCGGACAATAAAAACGGCTGAGATTGTTTTACGTCCGACAGAGTCGCAGCCGAAAATTTAGAAATATTATTTTCATCTTCCGAAATATTAATGACTCTGCCGGACCCCTCACCAAAACCCATACTAAAATTGTTTTCGTTAATTTGATCGCTGCATGATTGATGCTCAACGTATTTCGATGATATTTCTTCAGCCAATGTCTGTTGTAGCGGATCATAGGGATCATTTTTCTCAATGTTTTCGTCTATGAATAGAACACTTTTATAATCTGATTTATCAGAAATATAACTCGTAGCTTCTTTGATAGGCCAACATTTTAATACACCGGATACATCTATATATTCTTTATGAAATGGTCGTGAAAACGAAAACTTTATAGAGCTGCAATAATTAAAAAGACGTTTATACTCTTTACTATATGCTGACTCGGATATAGCAGTAACTGTTATTTTTGGGTAGTCAATATTTTTCCCTTTTCGGTATCGTTTTTCATTCAACTTATTATCACTGGTATCACTTTTACGTTTCAAATTTTTTCTGGCTACCTTTTCAGAAGTCTGCAGTGTGTCATGATCATCTTTAAATCTTTGCCTTGAATATGTTATTTTGGGAATAACGACATTTAAATTATTGGAGTTTTCTTTTTCGTCACTTTCATTATTTTGATCTTCTAAAACTTTGTTTTTTAAAGATTGAATCACATTAACAGCTTTTTCTTCGTAAATATTATTGTAATTAATTTCTTCGGAATATGAAGCTCTATTTATTATAGGAAAAACGTAACAAGTACCGACGACGGGATCCTCATAAATAGATCCTTTTAATACAACACTAGAATCCCCTTTATAAACAAGCGTCACATTTTTCTGTAATGAATTATCACTCGATGAATTGGTATTAACTTCATTCAGAGAAGAGCCATAAATATTTAAATCTTTGTTGCATTCTGTGTGAGTTACATCAACATGTTTTACTTCCTTTTCAACTTTATCCTTACTTTGATAACTTAATTGTATATTTTGACTTTCTTCAATTTTACAACTCTTATCGGTCTTGTTTTGTGAGCATTCGGCTCCATTTTGCTGTTGTAACCCCTCTGTGTGAGGTAAAATCTCAATATTAGTATCTAACACTTGACTGAAGAGTGCAGGTTTTGGTTCACATGTAGGAACAGAATGGGATATAGGTTCTTGATCTGCTTTTTCCTCTTTTTTATTAAGGTTGTTATTCAAAACGACTTCTTGAAAGTTTTTTAGTTCGGATCTATTAACATTCGTCTTTGAACTGTTATCTTCAATTGTATCATCATCGATCTCTTCCAATGGTATTATGACTTCAATTTCATCATTAGCACTAAGGCTGTCTCTTCTTAAATAGTCACTTATACTTATAGCTTCTATTTTCTTTTCATTACCTACATTATCTTTACTAAAAATTGACGCAGGCTGGAATTCCGTTTTATCCAAGTCTAATTGTTTATTACTCAATTCAGTCTGCGTCATCTTCTTTTGCTCGTGTTGAAAATTTGTGTTTGCATTATTTTCGTGTAATATATTTAAGTTAAAATTTGTATTATTCGAAATATCGTCACAATTTTCATTCAAGATTAGTTTTTTATCATCAGAACAAAGTTCACTGCTAAATATTTCATTATTCGTTTTAGCACTATTTTCAGTGGCAGTCGATAATTCTTGCTGACAGACTTGCTCAATATTATCATCTTTTAAGGAAACTTGATTCTCGCAGCTTACCTTACCTTCGACTGCTGTATCACATTGAACAAATTGTTGGGTTTCTTTTAATGGTTCTGATTCCTTATCTTGCACGGTTTCTTTTATTAAAGGAAATTTTTCACTCTGGAGTATATTCATGGATTCCTGTTCTTGATGTAATAAGGTAGCTTCGTTAACATCATTAAGTTTTAGAAAATCTTTTACATTAATGTCACATTTTTGAATATCAGTAAAATTTTCTATTTTTGAAATTTTATTACGATTTTTGTAATTTACACTGTTCATAATACCCGTTAATTTTCTTTTCAATGGGGATGAACTTGCCATTGGTTGCACATTAAAATTGTTACGATGTGGTCGTAGAATATCAATTATATTCATATTATTAACGAAATAATTTACAGTTAATTTAACAAGACTTGGCACATCATACTTTACTTGTTTCGAGATAAACGAATTATGGTCTTTTATATCCGGTACATTTGTTGGTAAATTGGTTTCAAGATCGCTATCGCAATCTGTTGATACATCATCATCATATTTGATATTTTCTTCTTTAGTTGTGAAGATCATGTCAAATGTAGAATTTACATGGTCATAATAACGATAATATAAATCAGATTTTGTCATAAGCCAATCTGCGTTACAAGTATGACTGTTTCCTGTTTGGATACCAGAAAAAGTAGATGCACAGGGTAAAACATCTGTTAAAGAAACCATATTTTCAATTGATTGACATCTTTCAGCAGATTGACATTTATCTGTTACCAAAAAGTCATTTAATATTGATAAAGATCCGCTTCTCTTGAGGTTTGAATCTTTATTGTAATTTTCATCAGAAATTAATACATTTTCTATCGGTTGTTGTAAAGCCTCCGACTTTTCTTCTGAATTACTAAATCCACTTCTCTCTGGGTTTAAATCTTTATCGTAATTTTGATCAGAAATTGATACATTTTCTATTGGTTGTTGCAAAACCTCTGGCTTTTCTTCTAAATTATTACGAGTTTCATCTAAGTCTTTTTCGAGATATTTTATAGTATCGTCACATCTAACTAAGCTAACAAAACACGGTTTCATCTGTTCAAGTTCGTCATTTTTGTTTATTTGTAACAGACATTCCTTTGATTTCATTTCATCACCGTCATCAATCACAATAGCTTCATTGGCTGAATTTTTTGTGGGTAAAGACCCTTCATCATGTTTTAATTTATCTTCAGTAGCCTCTATACCGAGATCTTTAAGTAACAAATTTTTCAAAGCATCAACATCTTCAGTTAACTTCGTAATATTAAGATTAGTCGAAGCAATATTGTTGATCTCACTCTCGTTCGATGAGTCATCTATTTCAATAAAGTCTGTAATATTTTCTTGTAACGTTTCGCTTGATGTAGGACCAATGTTTTTAGTTAATGTATCTTCGCATTCTTTTGATACTGACTGCGTCTTAGGTATATTTATAATCGCCGGCAATCTTTCGATTTTTACAACACTTTTTTGGGATAATCTTTTTTGGTGTTTAATAAACATATCTGGATTCATACATGCAACGTCATAATTTCCGAATTCTGTTTTAAAAGTTTGCGTAGTATCTTCATCATCACTTATTAAATTGATCGTTTCGTCACTGAATGCAGGTGTCTTCGCATGCGACATGTCTTGTACTTTTGTCAAAACTGTACGAGTTTTTTGTGGAGTTTTTACTGCAACTTGTTTTATATTTAATGTACACTTTTTATTGCTATTTATATTTTTCAACAACAAAGCTTTTATCTTTGGTTCTTCAAATAATGAATCAACATTAACACTTAATCTTCCAGATATAGTAGCTTTAAACGTATGTCCATTTGGAAGTTTAATCCGAACAAATTTTTTCAGTGGGTCATCGTTATTACTTGGTATTTCTTCAAAGTGCACTTTACTTTTAAAATCCAAAATGTTTTCTTCAGTTGGTATGTCTGATTCTTTATTTGGTATTTCTGAAGGGATCTCTACGTTTTTGCATATTTGATCGGAATTTAAATTTTTGTTAATTTCACTTATCGCAACATTATCATTTACTTTAACAGATTTATCATTACTTTTTGACAAATTTTTGGAGATATCACTTCTTGCCATACTAATATTTGTGGTTTTACATTTTTCTTTAATACTTGATGATATTATACCCGTATTAGGTGTGACATTTTTAATAGAAGATAGTGATTTCATTTTTAAAACACCATTATTAGAATTTACATTATTTAGGTCACTTTTACTTTTATCGATGATTTTTTCTTTCCTATTTTCACGAGTATTTATTATTGCGATTGGTTCAGCATCTACTTTTATACTTGATTCTTTAATATCTTCATTCTTCTGAGTCTCGATGAATTTTATTGAATCCAAAGAAGACTTTTTCTTTAACATATGTTTGTTTTCAGGTTCTTCAGGTTTCTTATCTATTTTATTTTCAACAGGCGTCTTAAGAATGTCTTTAAAGACGTTAGGAATAATAGCTGATGTTATTTGCTCCTCAATATCGACACATGAGTCAGTCGTTTCTTGAATACAACTTTCTTCTTTATTATTTAATTTACATTCTGTTGGATTCGACTTAGTTTCAATATTTAAAATACCACTTTTTTGACGCTTTGTTTTCCGCTTTGATTGTTTTTCAAGTGAAGACATTTTTATTAATTTAGCAGATTTTACTAACTTATTTTTTGTCACTTTCTTTAAAACAGACTTTAACACAGTACGTTTTTTAAGTAACGATTGAGGCTTCGGTTTTCCTGTTGGCTTATTTTCTTGAACAACTGGTTTATTAGCAGTAAATATCGTCGTATCTTTTATAACATTTGATGAGCGCAGTAAAATACGGCGACAGGGCGAGGCTGGGCTATTTTCTCTTTCCTTTTTAGAGTTAACTAAAGAAGTTTTGCATGAGTTTTCTAAGGCATTCTGATTTTCTATTACTTCAGGTGGGGTAATTATTTGTTCGGCATTTGCATTGATTATTTCATTATCATCCCTATGTGTATCTGCCAAATCCATGCCTATTTTGTCATCAACATTATTTGGTAATCTCATATCATTGGTTGCAGTTTCATCCGACTTGAGTATTTCTTTTGGCGATATAATTGGATTATAAGTTAGTGGTATAGGTTTATCATAGCAACGATGACTAATTTGTCTATTTATCAGTAGCATTCGTTTCAGTTGTATTCTTTGCTCATCTCTCCTTTGGTCTTCATTTTTATCACATTTATTTTCAACAGGAACGTCATATTTTGGCGGAGTTTTTGTTTCAGATTTAGATTCGTTACCTAAAAGCGACGTTTTATCTTGCACATCGATTGACATATTCTTAGGCTTTTTCGTTTGTTTTGAAGGTTCAATCATTTTATCCATTGCGTCATTCGTGCCACGATTTAAATTATGATTGATTTCTTGTACAATTTGTTTTGAGCTCAATTTTACACTTTGCGTGTTACATTGTACAGGTTCTGATTTTACAACGTTTTTTGGCAATTCCTTTTCAGATATTAAAACATTACTAGCTAAAACCATAGGATCTTGTTCAATGCTTGGTCGGATTAAACTTTTAGTAATTTCAGGTGTTTTTACTATTTTTGAGGTGACATTATTATTTTCAGAGTTCAAATTACTTGATTTTGATACTTCAGTCTTTATTTTATTTCCTTGTTGAAATTTTACAGGAGCATTATTAATTTCTGCTTCAGTATTCTTCGATATCAAAAGTTTGCTAGTATTTAAGTTCGTTGAAATATTTGTTGAAACTTTATGCACGACAGGTACATTGGTAGAATGTTCGATAATAACGGGATTCACGCGCGGAGCCACAAGCTGAGTTGTACGATATAAAGTTAAATTTGGTGCCTGATTTAAAACGTAAGTATTTCTGTTTGGCTGTTCTATTTGTATCGATGGATATGGATCAACAATCAAGTCGTTACTAATTAACATCACATTTGGTGTATTTTGAGGGACTGTTAGAACATTTCTTTGAGGTACTGTTAGAATAACTCTAGTCGGATCCAATAAAACATTCTGGCTATTTGTGACTGTTGTTACTTTACCCGCAATGCTGTGTTGTTCTTCTGTAATATCTTCCTCATTTTTAGGTTTACTGGAATCATGTGTTGCCATTGCCATCTTACTTGTTGCAATATTACCAGCATTTTTATTGCATACATTTGAGATATTCAAATTGGCTTCAGGTGAAGCCAATGTTTTTGCAGAATGTACATTATTACAAATTTTTAAATTAGCCGATTGATTTATCATAGGTGAAGAAATTAATTCGTTTGAAATGATTTGTGGCTTTTTATTCACTTTGTTACTGACTCGAGTACTTGAATTTGATTTGGTTTGAGTGACTGGATTATCTACGTTTTGACACTTGGATGATAAATCTTTTACAGTTTTTGGTGACAAAAGTAAGTTTTTATTTTGAGGAAGGCTAATATTTAGACGTGAATCGACAGTTTGCGATTTTTCTATGGGTACCGTGTTCATTCTTTGATTCGGATACTTATTTACAAACGAATTAGCAGATTTATTTTTTGTTTTGGGACATTGTGCTAATCCATAAGCTTCTTCATCTGACATAAGTTCCCCTATTTCCTTACGCAGGTCATCATCCATTAATTCTTCTAACAAGTCATAATCAGAATTTGGTATACCCGATATGAAAGGGTCATTAGTGTTTTGTATAACATCAGGAAAATGTTTTTCATTAAAATCTAATGGACTGTTCCGTTCCAATCCTATATTATTTTCTTTACAGTATAACTTTTTGTCTTCATTTTGCTGTAAGTGCGGTGTATTGCAATTCGTATTGGGTAAGACTGAATTTCCACTAATTACTGAAGTTGAATTTGGCTTCAAAGGAGACTGTTTAGAATTAGCATAATCAATAACAGTTCTCGAATTATTAGGACTGGTATGAGCCGTTTTGATATTTTGATTTTCCGATTTTTTTGATGATCTTTGTTCAAATGAATCTTTTTTAAGTACAATATCAAGCGCATTTGGCCCTCTGCTTGGAGTCTTTTGAGCTAAAAGAGCATTCATGACACTCTCCCAATCAGAGCTTTCATTACTCTTTGTAGTTTGTCTTGGACCTTTACCAGATCCTTTTACATTACGCACTTTTTTCAAATCAGATAGTGAACTTGACAACTTATTAGTTGAAACCTTGACTGGCAAAGGTAAATCCCTTGGAGCGTTAGAGTTTTCTAAATTTGTTATATCTCTATTATTCACAATACGAGAATCCTTTGGATGAGTATCATTATTAGTAGATATAACTGTTGCCTTTAAATTTGCAGTATTGGCTGTAGAACATTCAACAATTTTCTTTGGAGCTTCAGTCTTTTGCTCTATTTTAAGTGGATACATTTTAGATTGTTGTCTCAATAGTAATAATAAATCGTGCCGATCTCTCTCCGTTGGGAAAGTTGAAGACGCTACTGGTGTTGTGACATTTTTATGCTGAATATTTTTTGTTTCATTTTCATTTGTTACCTTTGGCTTATTGATCCGATTTTCAGATTGCAACATATTAGATATTATTGGATACTGTCGATTAAGAGTTGAAGGAGTGGTTTTTGACGATTGTAAGCTTTTGAAATTTTGTACCTTTTGCACCACAACCTTGGCATGTTCATTTACGTTACTTGTTGTTTTATCAATTCTGGATATAACAATTTCACCTTTCGATTGTAAATGACTTACTTTGTCAATATTTAAACCCAAATTTAACTTATCATCTGAAGGCATACTTTGAACAGGTTTTGTTTGATCAACTACAACTTTGCTCTTAATATCATTTTGTTTAGTCTTATGCAAATAACTCAATCGTGAAAATGTATTTGGTGCATTATCGACTTTTTTCTGTTGGATTATTTGTTTAGGAGCACTGATCTTATCAGATGAATTTTTGATTTCAGATCTTTCTTTGGTCGCTCCAGCATTTATAGTTTCTTGCAATTCTTTGAGAAAACTTTGAAAATGATTCTGAGTAGGTGATAATGGTGATGTACTAATATTTGTTGCACTATGTGGTTGTACATTTTGTGTACTCTTTGAATGGCATTGTCTAGATGTTTCCGATGTCTGATTGGAAACACCAATATTACCCAAATTAGAGTATAGCAGTTGAGTAGGTTTAGGTGTTTGATTCGATATATCTCGTTGATAATTTTCCGTGGTCAAATTACTCAATTTGGGCATATTAAGTACTTGCTTAGGTAGTTGCTCTCTAACTACATTCTGCACTTGTTTCTGACTTGCAGTCTCGGTTATAACATTTACTTGAGGATGCTTGATGACGCTAAAGCTTCTTTGTTTAAGGAACTCTTTGTATTGAATTTGACTAGGTGTTTCAATACTTTTTACTAAATTGGATTTAATTGTTTTTAGCTCAGATGGGTCACTAGCTTTATTCACTGGTTGTTGATAATTTCTAACAGAGGCGCCACATACTTGTGACAGATCCCTGTTTGTAACTTTTTCGTTTGTTTTGTCGTAGTTCATATTATTTGTGGTTATGTTTTGCTTGACAGGCTCTTTTAATTTTGGATAGTCAGAAAAGTTTCCTTTGCAGTTCTTCAAAATTGTGTTCACTTCGTCCTTTAAAGCATTCAATTGCTTTACTTTTTCTTTGTTTAAATAAACTTTAGGTGTGCTTAATCCTGTTTCAGTTGATGAAACAGGTTTTAAGGTATTGGCATATGCAGTTTGATTCGTAAAATGTGGAGAATTAGTATCCGGAAGAAATGGTGATTGACGATTGGACGCATCTTGTTTTGTGGGTACATCAGTAAAATTTTTGTTTCGTCGAAATTCGATAAGCTTCTTAATGCTTTTCTTTACTTCTTCCCTAACATCATGATTCGTATTGCTTTGAACAGCATGCATGGTATCAGGTTTCACATTTAACGGGTTGTATTGTTGTTGAGATACTGTTTGATGTATTTTTGGGACACCCTGAGTTTTATTTACGATAATACTATTTGAAACTTTTAATTCTTCCATCTTAGGTATAATTGCTCTTGGAATGCTGTCTATAGACGTTTTTTCGGGTGATTTAATTTCGTCCATAGAGAACAGTCCATCGAATAATACGTCAGTGGCGTTGCCCTCAGAATTTATTGAAGACTTTCCTTGACTATCATAGTCGCTGTCGGTAATGCATAGGTTATTATTAATATTTGTATCAGAATCGCTTTTCTTGATTTGATTAACATCTGACATCCGAGCCACTTTCATACCAACAAGCCTCGACAAGGGACCACCCTGTGCCGGTAAAGGCTGTGTATTATGTGACTTCCTTGCCACCTTTTCTTTCTTTTTACGTTCTTTTCTCTCTTTCTTCTTTTCTTTCTTTCGTATATCCTTTGTTTTATCACTGGACAATAAATCATGTTCATTACTTTCTCCAGTTTCTTTGGTTGGTTCATCTTTTGTCTTAATTTTATCTTTTTTCTCTTTTCTTTCCTTACTTCTTTCTTTGCTGTGCGGTCTCTCCTTCTTTTCACTTCTTTTAGTTTCTGCTACTAAGCTAAGCGGGTCTGTTTCTTCTTCTGACGAGTATTTTAGCCTTTTGCTTTTCTTCTTTCGCCTGGGTATGACTATGGGCAACTCTTCCATGCTACAAGCACTGTCAGTCTTTTCTGGGTCCTCCGACATAGCATCCTCCCATATCTCGTCTGGTTCTTGGAATTCTACTAGGTGCTCATAACCTGTTTTGTACAAATTTACAAAATATTCAGTTTGATTTTTTTCCCTTTTTCAAAACTAGTTTATATTACAATCGGTGACTTATTTGAAATGTTTAGACATTTTAGTACAAGTTTTAGGTAGAAAATATTTTATAATATCAAAACTGTTAACTATTATTACATTTGCAGAGATTTAATGTCACAAACATTTTACCTTTTTCAATGCCATAGAAAGCATTGTTCTCATCGTCGACTTCCTCCGGTAAGTGCTGAAAGGAGCGCGGATCCAAATTAAGATATTTCAGTTCAGTCGTGAGGGCGCGCGTCCCTCCGTGTGTCCTCTCCATGTATGTTCGACAGTTCTCGAGTAGTAACTCTCTGGAAAAAATTATATTTAATTTTTATTAGATGTCTTTATTAAAATGAATGGATAGCAGAAGTATAGCCATGTTTATTTTCAAAACTAAAGTGTTGACGCAATTTCAATAAAATTCGTGAAATTGATTTTGTGAATTGTGACTGAATCTGTCTCAACTAAGACAACTTTTTTTTTAATTTGTTATTAATCTTTAAAATAGTTAAAACCATAATCTACAAATAAAAAAGTTAAAACAGCCGGTAAAAAAAATGAGTAATTACAATGAAAGAAGAGGCATTAATTATTTAAAAAAAACTTATTAACTAAATATTACCTATCCATATCCCAAGACAGCGTTTTAACTCTAGGTCCGGAGATCAAAACGGCAAGATCTTGACACACCTCCGCTCCCAGGCCTAGGGTTTCGCCCTCAGTGAATATCGCTGTTGATAGAACATTCGCTTGTTTCTGTGTCTGTTTCAAGTTTAAAGTTTCCGATGTCTTGACCAGATTTGTTTGAGTCCTGCTATCGGTTGCCCAGCTACCAAACTCTGAGTTAGTCTCAGGACTTGGGTCTTGAATGTCCTGTTGAAACAAATAATAGTAAATATTTGAAAGTGTCGTAAAAGTAATAATTGTTATAATCCATTCTCTGATTGATGGAGTGTTTGTTCTATTGATAGATTAAAGAATGGAAATTTAAAGTTCTAATAAACAATGGCTGTTATAAGACTAGAATAAAGAAGACCCTGGTTAAGTCCGAGAAACTGCAAAGAAGAAACCGTACACACACTACAAAATCTCCCTGATCTCATTCCCGCAATATTCTTTAATGGAATTGTTCATTTAAGACCTTAGAAATCATAAAAATAGACATAATATTACGTTTATAAAGCATTTTTACGCTTTTTAAAGTTTAAAATTTATTTGAACAATATTGACTCCTACTCTGTTTAAACCTAATTTTACCTTCTAAATTATCTTAACAGTTTAACTAAAAAACTTTAACTAAATAGAAACATTTATCATACCTTAAGTATAGGTGTAAGCGGCGGCGCAGCTTTGACCCTTTCGTACATAAATGGTGAAGGGTGTACTGAAAAAGCTGTCAATACACATTCGCAGCTCATCCGAGAGCTAGCGGATAAGAGATTGCCGAGTTGTATGAACCATGTTGATAGAGTTTGTTCCATCGAACGAGCCTCTGATGCCTGTAAGATTGAAATTAATTTTTATTGTTTTTGCGAAGATATTTTACATATTTGTTTATAATAAAAATTGTGCTATGGGTAAGGTTAATTTATATGAATTCTCTGCCAACAAATCTTAGATATACTACAAATCTAAATTATAACATTGATAAATTAAGTAGGTGTACAAAAAAGCTAAGTGTTTTAAAAATGTTTCCATACGATATTTAAAAGTAACTCAGATTAAAACATAAGTTAGATTTATATTATAAAAATGATATCAAACCTTTTCAGTCTTAAGTTTGAGTCTCTCCAATTCGTTCATACCAGCTGTTATTGCGCGGACGTATAATTCGCATACAAAAGATGTTCTTTCATCTTTGCACTGAAACACATAAGGTACAGATTATATATTGGCGTAGATTTTTATTGTAGCATATAATTCCACATGGTAAATGAGAAAGCTATAAAGCAACAGTCGAATTTGCTTTAATCAAAGTGTTTATTTTTTGTTCACTTAATTCACAATGTAGATGTCAGGACTTAACCACTAGTGTAGTAGCTGCTGTGGGCAACATCAGTGTGAGTCGGCTACGGACGCGCGAGTGCTGCGGCCGCGGTGGGCAGCTTGGCGGCGGGTAGGAGACGCACTAGCGAGCGAGCGTAATACGAGCTACACAACTACATGATACGTTTGTCAACCAACCTATGCGTGTACAGCCGTCGCCAGCGTGTACAGGTGTCGACAGGTTGCCGCGGGGGCCGCTAGGACTGCGGCTACAGTAGCCAACTTGTCACACCCGGTAGGAGCCGCACCAGCCAGCGAGCGACATTACGAGCTACACCACTATACGATGCGTATGTACACCAACCTGCACGTGTACGGCC
>DVWM01000030.1:0-17813 GCA_018235105.1 Junonia coenia | reverse complement strand
GGTATATTTTCAAGGTCAAAATAATAACAATAAAAGATGGTCGGGTATGTATGGAATCGCATAGAGCCAGTTAATTGTGAAGAGATTGGTGTTTAAGTAATGTTGTTGTTATTTTTCATTTTATTTTTAATTTAAATTTTAAATATTTAAAGATTTAGAGCACGCTGTCCAATTTTACATGAGCTTTATATTGTAATTAAAAAAAACGCAGTAACAAGCAATAGTTGCACAATTAAATATTAACGCATTATACGTGTTTTACTTAATTAAGAACTTATTTCTAGTATTTTCTTGATATTGAATGTACATAGTTTTAGTTGCATTATGTGCATAGTTTTAGATGCGTAAATACTCAGAGGTTTCGTAATCTTGGTAATATATAATTACTGTGACCAATGCCACATTTAACGTGATTTCTGAGGCGCGACAATCATAAAATACCTACTATTATGAATTACAGTTAATATATTTTAATAGTTAAACAGCAGGGTGCCTCAATGATTCGACCTAATGACAGTATTTTTCACGGACATTCAAAGCATCATGCCCATTCATTTTACGAGCAATCATTTTCGCTATTTGCTCCGTAACAAACAGTCAGTACTGTAGGTAATAATAAAATATTATTTTGATGTTTTTTCGAACGTTAGATACTTATACGTTATTTTCATTTTGATGCAATAAAAATGTGATATTTATGTAAGAACATATCAATTACACACTATCATACCCCTTATACCCTTTAGCATTATGCCTACTATAATATAACGTAGTTGTTAAGAAAAAAGTAAGAATTTAAACTAAGTCTCCTGTTATAATTAAAGGCCAAGGAAAGAAATACTTAAAGATTTACATTCTTGAATATTCATAGCAAGAGACTAATATATTCCAGTAGTGAGGCGTAACCCTTGAATAAATACAATGGATAACGACAGCCCTAAGAATTATGTGCAGTCTGACCTAGTTTATCGATAATTTGTAGTTTCAATAAAGATTCCATCTTATTTTCATTTATAATTGAAATAATACAACTTTTGATCTAAAATCTTGGAAATCGTCTATAGGTATAGGTACTCTTTGGTAAAATAAAAGTTCGATACTAACTATTAGGTATTATTAAAATTATCTTATCAAAACTTTAATTACGTTAAGTACTTAAACAAAAAAGCCGCATTACAAAAATATTACTGTTATTATAAGACACGAGTTTTAATACCATTACGAATTTTTGCATATTAATGATAAAATTAGCAAAATTTTATAATAAACATGTTTTCACATGAATCATTGTTTGTGTAAGCAATTCTACATCTTTGTATATATTATTGCATTAGGTGATGATGTAATATTGTTTTCACAAATGTTATAGGCAATCAAAGTGTGCAGTTAAAGTACAGGTTAAGATGTACGAAGACAAATGCTCACGTTCGGCTGAGCAATTAATTCTACCGTAAAGGAAGACTTTAACACCCCATTAAGTCCGTAACTTATATGAAGATATTGTTATTATGACAAAGAGTTTTATTTCTCAAGTCATAAGGTTTGTTTTCACTTGATTTAGATATGCATTTTGTCGCAATAGAACGTGTGTGGTAATGTTAAAAATTTTGTTGTACTATTTTGATTTCCATTAATGGTTTTGTATCAAAAATGTCAAAGTTAACACGCGGGAAATCGCGAACAGAGGTCTAGATGATTTTTTTTTTAGCCTTTTAGTAATTTTTAAAAGATAATGATGCAATCAAGGCACGTACCATTACAAAACAGTTTACGACTCTACATCGTGAAAAATGCAAACTATTTAACCTTTCACACCGCATTAAAACTCCGACATTTATGTTTTAATTAGTTCCACGTGCGTGTAACGTAAAGAAAATATATTAAGAACGTAATATATTATTCAAAGGTTATTAAGAATGCATTTAAGTATTACTTCGTTATAACGACACATCAACGATTCATATAATCATGTCTTCGAAGAAAACACAGCAAAGAGGTTTTTCATAATGTCCGTTGTGATTAGATCGGAATAATAACTGCAAATGTGCGCTGTAATTATTTCACATAGGTATTTATCGTGGCGTCAGTACCCGCCTAGTATCCAAGTGTAAAGTTTATCACATAATGTATTCAGATTACATTGTGCTGTACATGCGTCAACGATTGAGAATATTAACAATAGATATATAATTATAATAATGGTCCCTTTTATTTATTTTCATACGAGGAAATAATAAAATAATTTATCAAAATGTTGTCGAACTGAAGTTATTTTAATTTATTTAAGGATAACTACATACTATCATGAAATATACGTCGTCTAAGTAGAATATTTTACGAACAAATATAAAACAATTATTTTTTTTATAGACGATAGAATACAGTAGGTACCTACATAATCGGCGGATACAACCATATTTCCGTGGTTACTTGTACTGTGTAACACTTACCAACAATATTATTTTCATTTACTATGAATATTTTTTTATATTCAAAATATTCACGTTTCATTCAAGATATAAAGTAAGTTCTTTAAGCGGTGTCTCATTGGCAAATATTTCGCGGTTTACCTGTTTATATAACACGAAAAGGATAAACTTTCACCAAATCTCACATTCACATCGCTAAGTGAATTTAACGCTTTTAATTTCGTAAGTGTCACACGTAGCGTGTTTTATTTAATCAGAAGTCATTAAGGCCATTGGATCTTTATAAACTAATGTTTCCCCACCAATTGTTGTTAAAATATTTCAAATACCTACTCTAGGAAAAATTTAATTAATGCATATTTTTCTATAGAAATTTAGAATCCTATTTTTTGTTTTGAAATATTTTACGAAACGGAATAGCTATGTTTGACATTGTTTACATACCAGTCTTAATTTAATGTGTTTTATTAATACGATTGTAATTCTTTTACATATGTTTTATTATTTTACTGTTGAACCGATTTGAATGGATTTTAGATTTAAATCTATGTACACCGAATACCTATTGAGGAAAATGTTCGATAATCTTAAAAAATAATGGTTAAGCATATGCTCGTACACCCACTGGGCTACCGGCTCCTTCAATTAAAATAGGTTGCGAGAATTTTGTAACTTATATTTGCATACCCCTCCTACATTTTTTTGCTGAATTGCTTATTCACCACACGATAAATCAGATATTACCTCATATATTAGAAATGATTTCATATCTTATTTCGTCAACTTTGTAACTTCGATAATGTTTATATGCCTAACAACAAAATATATTGAGTTGCATTGGTGACTAATTTCTAATAGCATAGTAACAATTTAACAATTCTAATGCACAATCAGCTGTTCGTTAGAATTCTAAAAGCAAACTAGGTTTTACCAAGAAAACGTAACATATAAAAGGAAATGAATGACGCAAGCGACAAAAAGGGGCGTTTCTTACAATCTAAGTAATTTTATACGTTTACATACGTGATAATAATATAGCACGAATGTAGCGTTCTGTTCAAGCGAGCGAAAGAACTGGAAGCTTAACTCTCCCCTGCTTTTCCGGGAATTACTTGTACATTTATCGCACCCCTAAAAGAAAAGTCTGCTAAGCCGAAAAATTGCGCATACCAGAAAATGCACTTTAAGACTAGACTTTATAGCAATTTTTGTAGTGGTATATATTTCGACTTATTGTGAGATGACGATTCTGTCCTGGGTACGATATTTCCCTTTCCGTTGGGTTATACTTTTTGAAGTCCACAACGTATTGAGGCCCCTTTGGTGTTGTAAGTATACTTGGGTGGCAGGTATCTCTTTACGCGAGTTGGAAAACCTGCCCCTGCGCTCGTAATTTTCATAATAAACCACAGAGTTGAACCGTCAGTGGAGCGCGCTTGAAGGTAGCTAAGTATTACTTAATGGAAACAGAAACGAGGTGACTTATAAGTATGACACGGTTTAGGCGTATAATTCCTTAAGGTTTTGCGTATATTGTCTGAAATATGACGATGATTAAGATATTGGAAAATAGCATTATTCGGTGCATCTCATTAAACGATACACTGATATGAATTTAATTTACTAAAGAATTATTCTGTAATAAACAACTATTAGTAAAATCATGTACAGATTGTGAACGAAGTTGCGAGAAAAGGCTAGGTAACAATAATAATTTAACATCGTATACGTCACGAGGTGAAATGCGTAAATTGGGAGTACTGAATACACATGCATCGTTTATACAGATACTCGTATTGCTTTTGTTTTCTCGTGAGTCATTGACACTGTAATTTCCAAACTACAATCTCTTGTTCTACGATAAGTCCTTATTAATTTGGTATTTCTTTTACTGTATAGGTACTGTGTCAAAATATTAAAAATAAATTCTCGAAAAAAGGTTTAAAGAGCGTAATAAAATAAATAATAAAAGCCTCTAACTGTTATGTACCTACTTGTTTGTTTGTTGTTTATTTATAAATTGTTGTTATTTCTTAGTTAAAGCGATACGTAATAGCGTGTCTCCGATATAAGAAAAACCCTTGTAGCGCAGCAGACTCTATTTGCATTTTACGTTAAATGATTAATTTGAGTGTGTGACGTCATTCTCAGTCTTCCGCAAATACAATTCCCACTACATTACTTATGGTGTGTTCAAATCATTTAAATATTATCTTTGTATTACTATTCTTGATGGTGTTGGAAATTATCATTTTATTATTCAGCCTTCAGCTATTCAGTACATGTACCTACTGAATCTTTTTTGTTAATGGACATACAATTTTTTTCAAGGGTTTCTTGCACACCTTGGGATGGGTCCAAAGGTCATACGGGCGCAACATTCAACGAGAAGAGCTGTCACGTTAAAATAAACCGCACAAACATGTTTATCAACACCTCTACTGCATTTAAAACAAATACAGATTCTGCTAAAACAAATTGAAAACACATAGTTCTGAAATTCGGATATGTCTTATAACGTTTCTAACAAAATGGGCATTGGAGGTAATTAAAAAATAGATGGCAGTTGGAAGAGTCATTCAAGTAGGTTGTAAAACCTAATTCGTATCCAAAAAATGACCGGTTTTGTGAATGAACCGCTTTGTCATTATTTATCACGAAATTGCGGTGAACGAACGCTTCAGGCCAACGCTCTGGTTCCCTTGCCGCGAAATAATTTCACATCTACACGGAAATACAGATTTAGGTTAAGAATATCAAATTATAAATATATTTCGCGTTGTAATGTGTCACGCGAACGTTTCCTTTTAGGCACTTCGCCGTAAAATTCTGTCACGGTCGACGATAAGATTATTTCAAAATTACAAAACTATAAAAATAATTGTTTCAAATTAATTAATTAATGAATCAATCGAAATTCTTCGTTGATTTTATTTGATGTCATTGTAATACAAAATATGTATCGGGAAGTTTTATCGACTCAGTCGAATAAAGTGTATTTCGAGCCAGCGCAGAATTAAACCTGAAGTCGAATGATGTCAAGCGATGGTCATAAAACATTTATTTGCACGTAAAAAACCGCAATGATCTCCCCTGAATCGAACGTAAATAGAAGCACGTACGGATCCGTTATATTATTTCTGTGCCAATATCCTTCAAAATAACCTTTTTTTACCGTTGGAAATGGAAAACTTTACAGCCTCAAAGTAAACCATTTATCGCGTAAATTTCTCGGAAAACAATATCAAGGATTAACATTCTTCGCAATAAATTGCGTTGTTTTCACCGCAGAAATAAATAAGTCCACCTAACAATGGGGTATGAAAAATTGCAGTATAAAATATTATGAGAACTATTTTGTAGGTAACAATTTTATACGTAAGTTGGTTTGAAATGCCGCTAGAGTTAACCACGTCTCGGTCGTCTTAGCTTCACGTGATAGTGATGTAACATGGTCTATTTTCATGCTGCAACAATTAGCTTCTTCACATTTCGACTTCACAGTTGATAAAATTTGTTTTATTTTAATAATAATAATATACCTATTATGTCATATGTTTCGATGAAGCGGTATTGCTATGCCGCTGTCAATCGATGATTTTGTTTACTTTATCAAAATATTTATTTATCTGTAATAACACAATACTGACAGGATCTTAATAATTCATTACAATAATACTTTATTTGTTTTATACTGAACAGCATTTCAAAGAAACAACATTAAAAGCTTTGAAAACAATTTACAGAATTCAATAGACACGTTCTGTCGTGATTCGCACGATGTGTTTTTGATCTAATACTGGAGTTGATCGCTTGGCAGATATGTTAATACAATAATATCCCATAATTACCCACATCCTCATGTATCACGGTTATTTCTGTTAACATAAATTGTTGTGGCTACGGAATTAAATCATTACAGATTCATATTTTCAGTAGATATAATCTTTGGACTTTAAAACAATTGAATAAATGAAAAATTTCCTCAAATGGGAAATTAAATATTAATTTGTATGAACTCTTAAGGGAAAATACTAAATACTAAAACTATTTCAGAAATCTCATAATGAAGAGAATATACAAGTATTACTTATTTCATACAAAAATGTTGTAGTACCAATGTAGTAGTTGTAGTTGTACCAAAAAGCCTCACATCACATTCTTTGATACGAGTATAAGATAGGTATTATGAAATGAAACGTTGTTACAGCACTCTTTCCGTGACAATTAAACGACAATCCTGAGATTTATTACATGATAATCCGGTACAAGTAAATAGGTTCTATGGAATTCACTAACTGGCATCCAATGTACTGGTTGGCCTCGAGGTCTGCAGTTATTTATTGTAACGAAATGTCTACAAATGCGGTTTAAAGTTAATCAAGAGGTGGCGCCTGCAAGCCCGCACTTATGTCATTATACACAGAACCCTGTCGGAGTATTTTGAATAAATGCCTTTAAAATACATATACGTTAGTAAGTAATATAGCAATATTTTATAATGGCTTTCACGATTTATTATGCCAATGCAGTGATGTTGATTGGTAATAAATATAATAACCACATAATCGTAAGTAATGTAAACATTCATAACCATGAGCGTTAAAAGGCGAATGAAGCGTCAAACAAATGAAAATAAATAAAGTCACTTGACTTAAATCCTTTTAAAATACTTTCTGTTCGCGTACTATTATAAAAGTTATAATTTTGGATAATTTAATTAGATTTTCGTTTAGTTAGGATCAAAAAGTTATACTCCTAACATGGAAAATATAGGAAGACGTTCACAAAATTATCACATACATTAAAATATCAAATTGTATTTTTCGTATAAAATAAAAATCATAAAAACAAAATTGCTCAAGAAACGAAAACATCAGCGCAAAAGAGTAAAAATTGCGACGTTTGCGATTTGTAGTGGACTTTAATACTTATACACATACACGTGTTGTTACCTGACTATATATAAATTAAAATATTGCGTACATTAAAAGTTTCTAACAAAGTCTCTACAAGCCTTGTCACCTTTGAGTACCAAGAAGATTTATTTTTTGTTAATTACCATTTAATTTCAATATTATACAGCTTAAAAATTTAAACGGTCAAAGTCTGTACAGTAGTGATATGTAATCTATACAACTATAATTTCTCTCGACTGGTCTAGAAGAATACTTTGCGTGAGAATGAAGTGAAGAATACTACAATACAAAATCCGTGTTTTAAAAATACCTCGGCTATAACAGTAATTTAGCTCACGCCAAGCCAGATTAAGCAGTTAGTTTTATTATTGTAGATTCATAGGTAGGTATATTATATTGAGAAGATATAAGCTTATAAAACCGTCCAATACATTTTAATGATACTCAATAAAGGTGTAAAAATAAAGTAAATTCATGATAAAATTGATGGTAGAGTCGATTATGGATCCTCTGGAGCATTGACCCACATTTACCGAACGACACTTGGCAGCGTGACGTTGCGTACTATATAAGTATATAACATTTTACGTACAAAAATACATCTTATTTCCATTGCAATAAGAACTTAGTCTTCTTTCGAGATACGTAGAGATAAATACGTAACGTACACTTTATAGCCAATTCATATGTATGTGTAGATTTTAGCTTTTTTATTGGTCTAAAGTTAGGATAAATCTATTTTTTATTTATACGCATTTTGCATATCATGTTTTAATATTTTGCAACTTTGCATATTGTTGCAATAAAATAAATTGGTAAATGTTAGTAAAAATATCACACACGTAATCATGTATATTTTACATAAATATCATATCTTAATGACTTGGAGTCATCTTTGTGTAAATATATTTGAATCTTGAACATGTGTATCAAAGATTTGATCTCATTGCAACGAGAGAACTAGGTGAGCTGAAATTATCTCCGTAGTTACACAATAAATAGATTGCGGGAAGCTGGGTAAATAAACTATACAAAAAAACTAGGCTAACTTAAATAACCTTAATTTTAAACTTAACCTTCTCTAACAATAATAAAACTGACCCCCAAATTTCGATTCTCATATTAAATACTTTTTTTTGTTTCTTTTTGTCATCGATCGCAAATTGAATTTTAATGGTTACTTATATAATAATTAGTAGATTATACATTGAAGGCGGTTCTAATTGAATAAGTCAATAAACAGACGTATAGAGTCAAGTTATAAAAACAAACTTCTCAACGGCCAACAGATAATCGCTTGCAATTAATCCAGCCATATTGTAAAGTCCAGAATTCAACAATATCTATAGCCGACAAGTTTCATTAAAGTTCGTTATACGACTAGTAAAACGAGTAAAAAAACATTGCTTACTAATAAGATTTCATTCACCTATATCAATGATCTGAATCATTGGTGGTTTTTATAAAGTAACCATGACTCAGATTGTTATAAGAGATAATAAAAACAAAATTAATATTTAGACGCCAGTTAATCATGTTATGAGAATTTTATGATAACAATAAAACTTATACAAAAGGTAAAAACTACAAAATGTGTCACTTTTATAATGTGTTTAATAAATTAAAAAATTATAAGTACCCACTGTATCCATATACCGTAGGTGGGTATGCAAAATTAGTCAAAGGATACAAACAAACAAATTTTAAGTTGTCGAAAACTATACTTATATACTGATGCTACTGAAATAATGTATATAATTATAGATATGTGTACGTTCCTAAAGGAGCACTGAAGACGATAATATCGCTTTTGTTTATATTACGCGATGCATTGCATATGGTGCGGCGTTGCGACTATTTACCAGGAGCTAAAATAGCTGTAGCCTTCTAAAATTAATTTGCTAAAACGCTTCACACTTACTATGTCTGTGGTGTGTATGTGTTCTAGACCCCTTACACAAAATCCAAAAATCTTACTAGGGCTTACTATAATAATTATGTACTTTAGGCAATTATAATTTCGTTATGATAAAAAGCTCAATACATTTTTTTTAAAATACAAACCAAAAAAAACGCCTATACAGCGTTGAATAGTGAAAAGAACGCTAGTAGGGTTTTGTTTTGTTGAATCTGTTGAAATTTGTTGAAAAAGTAATTAGGCTTAGGCTTTTCTTTACACCTTAGAAATATAGGGCGAAATATAAACCATTCCTCCAGAAGAGACAACGACAATGACATTTGAAATTTTTATTACATTTTAGCCCAAGTTTTTCACATACCTACAAACTCTATTTCTCTACATTTCTCTATTTTTAGGGAGAAATGATTTATGTTTATGATTTTGGCGATATACGCAGCTGTAGGTAGCAAAATCAACTTGGCAAATTCTGGTAATTTTGACAGTTTACCGTATTATATACTTAGTAATATTTATAGTAAGCATACAACTTTTAAAAGGGTATAAATCAACAATAAATCAATAATAAAAGGTATAAATCAATAATTTATCTTTCATTACAAAGATTTTCACTACACTTTCTATCGCAGTAAAACTTTTATTATTGTTAATACAATAAAGTGTAATTACACTGAATACGGAGAAAATTATATGAATATAACCGTAAACGTCCAATGAGCCTTCAATCGCTACTTACGTTAAAATTAAATTGCATGTTTCTGATGAGCCCATGTTTTATATAATTATACGCACTTTCACACTTTATTCGAGTTCAAGCACATTAATGCAGCTTTTTATTTACAACAATTACTCATAACAAATAAGTATGTGTAAGTTATGTAATCAAATTATAGGATATTAAAGAACAAACGAAAAAATCTCAATAGACGCTAGACGTTCTGTACATATAATTTCTATTCTAAAACTCCTTTCTCTCGTTAGTAATTACTCTAATAGTCAAATTTAGAAAGGCTTATTAGCGAAGTAAAAGTTTTCGACATTCAGAAGCTAAACCGTAACCAGTAGATTAATCATATCTTCTTTATTGTACTTGTGATTTGACTTTGCAGTATATTTTTGATCTATTCACTAGATTTTTGGAGTTTTCTTTTCAAAATAGCTAACGTTTCTTTTCTTTTTGTTTCAGTGTCAACATTTTTATCCCAAACATTATGATTTACAAATGGATATTATGATAAGAGTGAAGTGTTGTCAAGAAACTAAAAATCCAAAGTGACGAAGTGGTGTGGTGTCTGTTCTGCTGCGTTCCGTTGTTTTTAGTCTTTATTTTTAAACTCACCCTCAAAATGTCAGACAAGACGATATCATCTGTTGGCCCTAGAAGTTTCGAGACCATCTCCGAGGAGGATGGCGAGTCGCCTTGGGAAAAACTATTGGGAGACGTGAAAGGTGCTGTTCCGACGATAATAAAAACAAACGCATCGAGTGCAACAATTTCGAAAAGTGGTGACGAGGCTCTCATTCCTGCGGGTGTTGACCTTGAAGCGAACAAGCTGACCCGATCCAAGAGCCTCAACCAACGCAGAAACAGCAGTGGTCTCCTTAGTACAATACCTCGGCAACTACGACTCTCCCTTCGAGGCGTACGTAGTGAACCTTCCAGTGTCAAAGACATTCCAACTACCAGAAATGATAGTGCCCTCAACCTTCTTCTTAGGTAAGATTCATTATTTTTGTCGATTCGGGTTTAAGTTTGTAGATAGAATTGGATTTTTGTAAAAATATATAAATATATTTTGTGAACGGTGCTAGTATCGATATACGAATTTCTCTATATTCTACAAGAATTCACATTAAAAAGAAATAGAGGCCAGGAACAACGGCGCCCACATGGCTTCGTTGTCGCCACCGTTTATTGCTTCTTTATCGACCCGGTCTTTAGTAATTGCCATCCAATTTCATTGCCTACATATTTACTACCTTCATAAATACTCCGTATGTGACTTAATCAAATGACCTTTCCTGCATTTACATAATTGACTTAATATATTAAGAAGTAACTTATTCTATGTCTTCAATAGAAACAAAAGTCCATCCGTTTTTGAATGCCTGTGACGCACAACAAAACCTAGTAACATTCTTGCTATATGCTAAATTCGCGTAAAGGAAACGGACGTCCTTCTTTTTAGCACGATCGGTAATGATATACAGGAAACTTGTCGCCGCAGAGACGCTACCAAAACAATGCTCCTTTGACAACGAGCAGGAATCTTGATGTAACCTTATGCTTAGCTGTCGGTCACGGCTACTGCACTTTATCCTGTTGTGCCGAAGAACATTGCACATCATAATATGATGCACTGCCAACATATCGACCTTAAAGTATGTTTTAACCGACATATAAATTATTAGTAGATTACTAATATATTAGTTAAACAAAACTAGCAGTCATTTTATAGTCGTGTTTATAATTGTACAATCAGAAGGATAAATATATGAATAAATACCGCACATACATTAATTATTATTAAATAAATAATTTGTGGTCATAGAGCGCACTTCAGGAAGACATTTGAAGTGCAAAAAAGAAGATCACGTACAAGTTAAATTGTAGAAAGTTCCTAGTAATAAATTGCCATTGACACTTTTATTGGCTGTGCGAATTCTCATCACGATTGTACCAAGAACGTCGCGAGGCCGTTCACTTCCTCTGAACTAATACTTACGTGATGCCCAATCCGCACAACAATGAGGTTATTAACGTATGTAGAACTCATTTATGAATATACGTTCTGGAAAAAATGTCCTTGATCCTTATAGCGTTGGGAATAAAGGTCATATCATTTAGACGGCACGGGTAGCCAATCGAGTGTGTGGCGGGCGCCAATGTTAATGTTTGCAATAGAACAGTTCCCCTGCTTCCTGCGTTATCGCTGTTTAGAAACGGTCGACCTGAATTTCGATTCCTATGCACGTCGGTAATTTCCTCCTTAATATAGTTGTCTTGAATTATCATTGCAAATATTAAGAAATACAATTACCAACGAACATAAATTAAAAATTGAAATGTTTTGTTGCGAATGGTCCCCTTCAAATTCAAATTTGATTGTGAGCTTACAATAGAAAAATATAAAGTAAGGAGTAATGACTCAAGCGATTATGGTAAATTGGGACAGTTGATTCCGAAAAATCCGTTTGATATTAAACAAAGACACTCAGGTAGAGAGAATATGTTGCAAAATTTAGTTAGAAATAACGTCATATATGAATCATTAGGCGGTAATATAATAATTCACAGATGCTGGAACCGACACGTATGATGAAACATAATTATGTACTCATATATACCTACTCGTGTTACTATCCTTAATTTTTTCATTGTAGGTAACAACTAACAACTTATTGTTGCCGTTTTAACATCTGTGTACCTCTTTAATTATTATCTGTTTCGATGCTCGGAATTTCTAAAAAAAAAACTCAACGACCTGTACAGTCCATAAAATTAATTAAAAACTTTAATTCGTTTTTTGAGAGTTTCAAAGCATATTTGTAACTCCTATTGACGCTTTCGATTATATATTTTATTACAAATCAATGTTTCAACGAGTTGCACTCGCTTAAAATTAGTTATACAAAATAAAAATAATTCAATGCCACCTAATGAGAATATTTGCATTTGAATGTGCCGACGCGCGCTGTCTGTGTTTTTCAAATAAAATCGATTAATCAGCGCCATACAAACTACGGGTATTTTTCCATATTTCTTCTCATATTTTTTATCAGCGTCTATCACGACATATCTGAATGTAATAGCGAATTTCGACAAAACTGACTCATCTAAACCAGTTCAAAGAACCGTTGAGGTTTTTAAGTAGAATAAAGGCAAAAAATTCGGTACGGCAAATGTCATTGCCATGACATATTCGTGGCCGGTGTCCATGTTTGTATTGAAGTCACTTTTTATTCTGTCTCTTCTATGGTTTTGATCATTTGCTTTTTGGCGCGACAGCGGCGTCACCTAATGGTAACCGTGTTACTATTGATGATTAAATAGTAGTAGTTAGTACTTTTTTGTTCGCAAATATCGAAACAAATTTAGCGTATTTTGTTCTACAATGGAATGTATATGGAATTAAATACAAACGATTTGGCTGTTCTCGCCTCTAATTCGCACATAGCCAACAATAAGAACACGTTTTATAATCCAGGATAAATGTATAACGTACTTTTCTCCGAGCCCTTTGCTTAGCAACGAGAAAGAAATCTGATCCGAGCGACAAATCATATTGCATTAAGATCAAACACGTTTCATTTATCAAGGCACACGTTTCATATACATTACAATCACGTGGCAGTTTTAAATCATAATTATACATAAAGGAAATTGGCTCATAGACAGATTTATTTTTCTTTAAACGGTTCACATTAACGCCCTATCAATTATTCTTCTAGACATAATCTTTCATAGCTTCTACAATGGACTTACCTATATGTTTATGTATAATTTAAATTGATATAAACAGTAGATGCAACTATTCAAAAAATATGTTAAATTCTGGAAGTTGGCATTTTAAGAGAGTTCTATTTTAAAGTGTCTAATGCCATCTATGAGGGAATAGCAGCGTTAAAGTTATCCCATGAGAATGTGACACTGAAATAGGATAGCAGCTGTGGCACAGACTATTTCAAACTCACGTGTCACCGTTACAGCGACTTGGCAACAGCATTTGCGTTTCCACTGAGGACGAAGTTCATCCTGAGATATTTAAGTCTTTGGCTAAAGGTGTAAAATTTAAAGCTACAAATCGGTATAAAATAATATTGAATACAACGTTTTCCTTTTCGCAGAGTACATATAAAGGTTGCTATACGCCAAGCAGAACAAAAATTAATTTTGCAAATCATTGGAACAAAAAACCTACCTGTGATGATCAGTATGATCCAAGTATTCACATGTTGTTACCATCTTTTTTGCTATTATTTGGGTCATCGTCCATTCGCCTTAGGTACTCAATAAAAATCCTTTTTGGTTTATACACCTCAATTAAGTCGAATCGCTGATATATGGGAAGTGAAGAATCAATAAACAACGTTTTATATACAAACGAAGATGTATTCCGATCGAATCGTGCCATTACACAGTAAGGTTGCTAACCCGGGCTGGGCGAGTGAGCGATACCATTACATTTATTATGATATTAAATAAATCATACAGTGCAGATAAATACCGCATATGAGCCATTTTAAACATTCACAAACATCACTTCATTTTGTTATTCTGACGTATTTAAAAACCTAAACAACTGTCTAACTCACACGGCGCGTGTAATCAAAAACCTATATATTTCTCAATATGATTTATTTTTGTTTTGACTAGAAATCTTTCTTTGCATAAGAGTAAGGAGATTCAACTATATCGAAACATAAATCAGATCAAGAAACGTTAAATATATAAATACTGTTATATTGAATTACATAAACCATATGGTTTAAATTTGTAAAATTTCAATTTCGTAGCATCATTTATACATAATTTGCTATTTCAATACATTAGAATTTAATGTTTATTTGTATTACTAATTTACGAGTATATTTAGGCAATTAATTTCGATACAATGTGTTTTATACATTATTATTTATTCCTGCAATTCTATTATTTATTTTTGCTTGAAGATATTTCAAATAAATGGAAAGAATGTAACAGTAAATGTACATATACATAAGCGTTCTGATGAATAGTAAAAGTATTTTGTTTGAATGTTTTTAATGTAAGAAAAAAAATCTAATAATAAAACTGGCATTGAGTGGCATTGCACTTCGAATACTGTCACAGGAATATATTAATTTATTATTGTTAAAATTATTTTTTCCTACATTTTCACCATTATCTGCCATTGAAATAAGTAGGTACTCAAAGTTTTTCATCTATTTTAATATTACTTGGGTGTTTGAAATATGTACCATTACGTATATGGACATCATATATCGACATATTATTATTGTGCTTATGTTATTCAATGGAATGGTAGGTATATATTAAAGTGCAAAACATATTTAATCATACTTATAAAGTATAATACTAAAGGCAGCATAAGGCGGCGTCTGTGTGACGCCAAAGAAACCTCTTATCGGGTTTCAAATGATAAAGAAGGTGTCTCAGCGGAGAGTTCTTATATTCTTTTCCATAGCCTTGTTATTGCATTTTTCACACAATTCATTATTTATGGAATTCCTTTTATATTTAGAAATCAGTAATAATGAACAGTATTTACTCTAACAGTTATTAATATATGATGGTTGGACAAGTTCCGTAAACACTTGGCATTGCTGTTGACATACATATACAATCAACATGCAATAGTACATTTTCACAGTAATTTAAAATATGCAGGGTGATTGTCGAACATTGTTGTTATCATATATTGTCAAAATATTAGGTAGGTATGTCACTTAAGTATTTTATACCGCTTTTGAGCTAATAAAATATGTCGTATTTTGATAGAGATGGTGTTCAACAGTTAACTTGGAATATATGTATATATGTATATGTACTTGTACATGACCATGTTTTAACTCATTAACATAATTTAAATAACAATTAACATTAGTATCGATGGCACTCCTTCAAATGTATTGGTTCAAAAACAGACAATAAAGTCTACCTATTTAATGATTTTTTAAACAGCATTTTTTAATCCTAGAACGCAAAAGGATTTCTAAAGAAAAATCAAAAACTCTATCATGACGAATTAAAATAAGCAGATTAATTTTTAACTGCATTGTTCTAGGGTCAGAAAACAATTTGTCTGTTCTTAGAATCATGTGTACACAAAAATACACTTTAATTTTGATTAATAGCGTGCAGATCTCTGAAAGCTGGCTTCGGTAGAAAACATGATATTAAAAACTGTATCTGGTTCGTTTCAAGTCGTATATAGACCAGTTCTCGCTATTTTGGAAAATTTAAGAGACAGTTTATGTTTGTTTTAATCCTTGTAAAAAATAAAACATTATCATTACATCTGTGCTATAAAATTAGTCAATCGTAAATATCATTACTTATCAAATTTAATCATATCAGATTGACAGAGATATTTTTTATTTGACCTGAAAAATAAAGTAGAGTAGATCAATTAACGAAAGTTTTTTTTTTATTATACATGTGATAGGGACATTTGAAACATCTATACTTTAAAATACCTTGAAATAATCAGCAAAAATAGGTTTATGATTTTATAGGCTTTGAATGTGTTCACTGATTTAGTGATTGTCGACAATTAAATGAAACGGATGTTTTGTCTAGAATGAAGAGTCTTTTAATTGTACGCTCTTTATGTAATTAGTGTTGCTAATTTAGCGTAACATATTGTTCTGTTATATGATACCACACAGTTATTGTTTTGAGAACTTAATTTTAAATAGCCGTGAAGTCACTTGTCATTCATGTCTATGATTTTAAGGTCTTCTATTTTTATAGAGCAATAGTGCAGTTCCTTTGTTTTAATTAAAAGGTAATTAAAATCAATTTTTTAATTAAAAGGTAATTAATGAAAATGTTTTGAGTCGTCGCATCGATTATGCTATAACGAGTACGAAATGATGGTACTGTTCGCGTCACACTTGCTTATGCGTCATCAACGTCGGATTCGTAAAATCCGAGGAGAGCTATTAAATTCCGTCCAAATTTTTTTGCGCAGTCAATGTTTATAAAAAGTCATCATTAGAACCGTTAAAATGTCTGATTCGTTAAATATTTAGACAAAATATTGAGATAGCAAACGTAAATTTCAAGACTTAATACATTTTTGCCGACCGATTATCATATTAGTAAGAAAAAGTAATAATTTAAAGACTAGAGAAGACAGCGGAGAGGCGCGCCGCGGCGCCACTGGCACCGTTGGCACGGGACGCCCGCGCCCGTGTGCTGTTTGTTTGTGATCGTCTTCGCGTCCGTTTCATTAAACATCCGCCTGTTTCAGTACTCGACCAATTCCTCCCACAATCAGTGCCAGTGGAATAAGGTGCTTCGTTTATTCTACGACGCCATTTTTTTTAACTTTAATCTAGTGCGTTCTTTTTCTCAAAATGACTTTAATAAAGACATCGAGGAAGTTTGTTGTACTTTTGTTCGATATAAAGGAAGTGTTTAGTGAATCTCTGATCAATGTGTTACTTAGAGATGGAGCGGAGGCACACCTGTAATTATTACTGTCATTCCTGCTAAAGACACATTCGCAAGACATTAGTCTTATTAGAATTTTAATGAAAGACTAATTCCTAAGCGCTGGTGCCGCTTTTCGATGAGATAAAAACTTTTAGTTAAACACATTTTTAAAAGACTGACGGCAGGCCTACGGTTATTATAGTGTATCACAGGCTTTGAACACAAATACCTAGAGAGAGGTTAACTATTTATGCTGAAGAGAATGTCCGGATTAAAGAGATGTATAAGTCAAGTATCGATGTTTATGACTGGAAAACCGATAAATTCATCGGAGTCTGCTTGGAGAGAAGAGTTACAGAAGTAAGTTAGTTGGCAAATATACC
>DVWM01000029.1:0-17819 GCA_018235105.1 Junonia coenia | reverse complement strand
CATTTGATTAATATAACTTTAATTTTATCATTCATATTAAAAAGTAAATGAATTAATAAATGATCCATTTCATTATCGGCGTTATGAGTAAAGCAACATTTAATTCAATATTTAAATATCAGACGATTCGAGAACTAAATTTAAATAACATGCAATGTAAACAATGCCTCTAGTAAGATTAACATTTATTATTTGTTGCGGTACAAGATAAGTACATACCTACTTATAACTATAATTTAGCGTCAACAACTTCATACCGCCGAGATTTCGAAAGTAAAACACAAGAATAACTATCTTAGCACATCTCATGACAGTGATTACACATTTATGACTAAAGAAAACAGTATGCCAAAGGTTAACAGGAATTTCCTTGCCTCGGTATGTCTTGAAGCACTAATAAAACTAAATTATCAGTGCCTACGTGACCTACCTACACGTTGCTCATATTATGATAGCTACGAATATATTAAAACGTACTGCGTTTCTAGACTGATGAGACAATGTATTGTAAACTATTATAACAACTATACTTCGGTATTTTATGTACCTTATTATCGTTGGCATTACTTTACAATGCGACTTAATTGAACACTCGATTGTTTATCAACTCGGCTCGTTTATAATTTATTCAAATCACTCGCCTTGTGTTTATTTCCGACACCGATTCGATACTAGCTGTGTATTTATAGATGCAGTTTTGCTACACACCTACTTCGTTTGATAGTATTATTTACAGTGTTTAAAGTCTCGCTGGTTTAAACCGTTGAATTAAATCTAGTCGGTTTAAGAAGCGAATTTGAAAGCATCGTATAAACGAATGAAATAGCCAGTAATGATTTTAGATGTCGGAGATTTGTAGAGGAATATTTTTAAGTAGAAACGGGAATGGAGACGATTGCCGGAGCGCCATTAGCCGTATTGTTATTGCCAGCATTCGAGTAATGAAGCGCTCGTTTTCGACTTTAATATCACCGCTTTGCTCCCTCGCCACCGCCGACTGGCTCCACTCTGCAACGTCCCATCGCTCTTCTGTGTGTATAATTTTAATTAAATCTGTCAACTTCGTTGCATTTGGCAAGAATATATCTATTTACTAATATGAGACGGTAGAACAAGAATTAATTACATATTATTTTCAGAGTACTGCAACTGTTTTAAAGAAAAATATTCTTAGAGACTTACATAACTTATTTCTTCAGTTTAATTTCGCTTGGCTATAATACTTTTTAAAGTTTTTTTTTTATTTTTTTTTTTGTTGTATTTTAATGCTATAAGATAAACTTAAAGAAACCTAGAAAATGTATATTGCTTCTAATGTCAATATCAATTATTTATTTATCTAGAAATATTTACAGCAATAACAATGCTTATCAGGATTCAATCCAATATAAATATTTTATTTCGATTACAAATATTTTTATAAAAAAAAAGAAATTGACATTTCATGCGCTATTTCTCGACTTCGTGCAAAAATTCACCACACTTGTTTTTCCAATTGGCGCTTGCTCGGTAATATTTTTCCAGCCATTGCTTCGAACAATCGCCAGCCACGAGTACGTACTTTGAAGGGCTATTTACATGAAAAGTCAGTGAAATATTCACATCAATTGTCGATTGTCACGTCTTATTGAGATATTCAAACTTTCTCCGACGCGGGTTGTGCATATAATTTAAATAATAAGACGCCAGGCATTGTAGTACGCCGCAGCTCACGAACCTCAAATATTGATTATTCATTCTTTAAATCAGTTCGGAGGTGTGAAATTTATCGTCCAACTTCGTAGGGCGCACGCGATCGTGCCACAACGAGGAATATTTTGACACTTTCGCCCATGAAATCGTAACGCTGAGCTAGGTGAAGTTCAAGACTATTTATAAAGCGGCCGAGTCCTTACTCGGCGTTTATTGATCGTTTACGGAGCACGCACCCCGACGCATTACGGTAGGTTAGTATGCCCGCGGTGGCGTTCGTAGCTCCCGGAACCCGCCGAAAGCAGCCGAAATTTTACATCCCCGGCCGGTATTGATCGGACTTGACATTGAAATCGTAATAGACGCAAACAGCTGGGAGGCGAGGGCGCCAGGCCCTCCTCGCGCGACCCTCGACGATCCGTCAGATTTTTTTTTTCGAGCGAAAAAAGGCCCGGGAATAGTGGTTAGCCCGATTAAAGCAATTAAGCTACTCTAGAGATAGTTGATACAAACGAATTATAGTAACGAGCAATTAAAGATATTCATCGGCTGCAATGAAGTTGAACGTCCTTAATGTCTAGTAATTATGCACGAGAGCCCTAAGACGGGCGATGTGGCGTTCTAAAATCTCATTTATATTCAGTGTGGTCGGAGTTTGAATGTTATCTAAAATCCGTGTTTAGGTGTCGGGCGGGATTGGTCTAATCTCGAAACTAAACACATTGTTAAGTTAGCCCGAGCTTTGTCCTGGAGCCGGTTCTCCGATCCCATATTAGATCGTAATATGAATTCTTGAAGTTGTTTGGTTTCGCTTACCCGTCAGTTTAGATTACTTAATTAAATACATAATTTTGGATTATGGATAGTTTATTATGTTCAAAACGCTTCATATAAATGTCAAATAACGAAAGCTTCTATTATACCGCTTCCCTTCGATAATAAAAATAGTCAGCAGTTAATTAAGTCATACACATGACTTCGTAGAACAGCATTAGTACGTGTATATCTTATCATATCACTTCGCATTACCGTTCACATGTTTTTTCCTACGACAAGTTCAAACTGACATTTGCTTCCTGTTGTAAGTTGTCTCCTTTCCCTTATGTCAGTCTAATTGCTACTTTCATTGATAGGTACAGCAAATGAGTGGCTTACATTAGATAAAAAAGCTATTTACTTAATTATTTCTTAATCATTTAACATGACAAGTTAGTTTGAAATACTTTTAAAAATCCATTTATATTGCTTCAAACTTCTTGTAGTTTTTACTGATTTGTAAGTAATGGGAATGCTTTAAAGACAGTTTCAACAATTTAAAATCTTTTATACATTAAACGCTGTACGTTTCAATGGTATGCGAAAGTTTAATGGCAATAAATTATCTTCAGACACTATTGTTCTTGACGCAGTGGACCGCTATTTCATTATGACGTCTTAACTACTATGGATCCGGTAGACCAGACGAGATTTCATTATAATAAATACCATTCAACACATAAACATAGTCAGCAAAAATATAATCAATATTACTTTAAAAAACTAAAAGCTCTATAGGTATTTGTACATGTTATTGATTTCAAGTTGTGATTTTTTTTCTCATTGCAACTTCCCACGCTCAGAATTTGTACATGTTAAACAAACAATTTTATAAATCACTCGCTATAAAATAAATCCAAATAAGACAGCGTAACGAAGCAATTATGTCCAATAAAAAGTAATGTTGATGAATTGAAGCAATTCTATTATAGCTGTATGAAGCCATTATTTTATTTTAAAATCTAATGGATAAAAATGTTTGTTTGTTTACTTATAACTAATTTTGTTTTATTAAGACGTGTTTATAAAATTAAATGGATGCGGTTTTGCAAACGAGAAATAAAAAGAAAAAAGCAGGAAAGTAATCAAACTCTTATCACAACATCAAAGGCGTTCGAAGTAACGAAAGCTGTAGATACACCGAGACATTTTTACAGAATACAGAGCAGTCTTATCGAATTCATTCCATCAGTCGAAATTATTTTTAATAAAAAATTCATAAATAGAAAATGCGCTGTGGCTTATCCGATGAATTCTATAGAATCACGACACCTCCGAGTTAAATAAGTGATCACCGGCCGGCAACGTGAGCAGAAATCGAAACGCGTCGCTATCGCCATCTGGGGCTTCAGCAATCCTGCTATACACCGTTCATTTTACAGCAAATGAAAATGTAAGCGAATTGTTTAAAAAATGATAACGATCGATATCTATAATTGCTACTAAATTATGAGTAACAATTGGGCAATTTCAAAATGCGAAAGCAAAGGTCGATAGATTGGCTGTGGCGCGACGGGCGGCTAGCCCACTAATCGATCGGTGTCTGTGTGCACACAGCTTGCTGGCTGCTGCACTCCTGCCCGCGCCCTGTCATTTGTCTCGCTCGCGGTCGCGCCATTGCCAATAATCCATCCTTCTCGCTTCGTTATTCATCGTCCCTAACCACCCGGTAGTCGCTGCCTCCCGGTGTCCTCCCGTATTTAGACACTGCACTATCTAATTTATGTTTTAAATTGTACGCTTTTAAAGTACTCCTCGGTGCTGGGCGGTTACGGCTATATCTAGTATTATCGTTATTAGGGATACCTAATGGGTAATATCATTACAAATTTGTCTGGCAACGTTGTTACGTTTAAACAGCACCTGATACAAATTAGACTGAATTTGCGCTATATACTAAATTTTAACTTACTTGTTTAGGATACCTTAATTTGATGGCACTTTATCCTTAACCAGCTAATTACAATTTTAATTGTATAAACGAGTTTCATCTACTTTCAATTGTTCGAAGGCCTTGACACAAGCTCTAACTAACATAGGAATAGTACAGTGGCATTTGGTATCGGTAAGTGCGCCTGCGCAGCTTACATAACACACCTGCCATATCGGGCTGAACCTCGCGCTCACTCGCCCATTCTATGAATTACTTATAGGTCATAGACCCTATGTATTATTTCATTCTACTTGGCATGCGATGCAGTGTATTGGTGACTGGATTTACTTAACTAGAATAAAACAATTTGCAATATAAATGTATATGCATTTAAGGCGTCATTTATGGATGTACTTAGAGAATTATGGTGCTATAATAAACCAGTAGGGTCTAATCGTGTCTTTACTATCCTCGTTAACATCTTTGGATTTCTTTCAGAGTTTTCACAGTTGGAGCAATGGAATTTTTTCCGTTTTTGTCTTTAAATCCTTTAACATCCCTGAGGAGCCGACCGCGGATAAAGGGGAATGCCTACACTAAACGGAGCACTCTTCTCAACGACTGTGCCAACACCCCGATAAAATTTTAAACACGCTTTCACGCTTCATCTTGTTAAAAACTGAATTACTTTGTAGAACACTCGGAAGAAATTTTAGGGGCACGCCGTAATAGTTTAACATTTAGCTCGTGCAATAATTGTATTGAAAAATGTTCTGATATATTCAGTTCTAAAAATTTTGTTGATTAGTTGGAATTTTGTAATATGACATAATCAGGGTGTCAAGTGTGAGTTTTTCTCACGTCTCGATTGAAATTAAGTAAACTCAAATTTATATGGAATTGAAACAGTGACATCTCTTGTCAAGAAGTAGAACCATGATAAGTGAGTTAATATTTGACAGTTCGACGTAAACAACCAATGACAATCGATTGCTAGAGAAAAAAAAGCGCTTCTGATTGGTGGATTTTTATATTAATTTACTCGCAAAACGCTAGCGCAACCGTAAAGTACTCGAATGAACTCACACTTGGCACACAGTAGATACATTGTTTCAAAGTTTAGATAACAAAAGGAGACAATTTACTTGAAAGAACATATTTCTACTATCAATTTTTGTAGGTACCTACATATTTTATTAATAACTGGGTACAAAATGTCCCAATTTTCTCACCTAATACAAAGTTGCAAGATTTAGTGATCGGTCATAAAAACGATTGATCCAATCTTGTTCAAGTAATTTTAGACCATGTAATACGATTCCTTCGTGCTTGACAGTTGACAGTAATTATTTATTACTGCGGTAGCTTATATTTTGTGATACTCACTCAAATCTATTGCATCAAGTCATGCTACTAATTTTGTTTACGCGATGATGTTGTTAAAACTTGTAATGACGTTTGCTGTGTTATTAAATTTTATCGACCGGCGAAGATAAGCTTATATTTTTTTATATCTCTATATAAGAATCGATAGAGATCAGCGTAGTCCTATATAGTGCATTGTCTTTTATTTATAAACGTTCGATAACTAAAAAACAACAAATGATTATTTTTTTCGTTTTATCGACTTCCTAACATTTAAAGTATCGTTCTAGAAAGTGCTTGCATGCGCATGCACCTAATTGTTATCTCTATTTCACGGGGTATTACTTAAATGGTTAACTATTGGAGTTTTTATCTGAGAACACACATAGTTCGGAGCGTTCTGTCGATAGTACAAGTTACATAACACATCGGTTTATTGTAGTACGATGACCGATAGATATCGTAGGGCGTAGTTTACCTTGCGATCGCGATACAGTATGTAACTGGTTTCCAACCAGATTTGATATATAGCCATGTAATGAATTTTAATATAAAGGTGTGTTCCGAAATATAACAACATAGCATAATGGCAAATTGCGAGTATTAGATACAATAATTTATTAGTCTGTCTCCATTTTACGACACAATATATCATAACTGTATATTAGGTTTTGATTTCAAACCCACCAATAAAAATTATACAAGTGATATATAGAAAATTTCATCAGTTTAACAAATATGTCGAACAAAATGTTTCATCTATCAATCTGCGGTTATTATACATTAATTTACCTTTGCAAATATTATTAAATAAACATTCATCAAGTGTTGCATGAATAATAATGCAAAAAGGTAACTGATTAACTAATTTATTAGGGCTGTCGCACAAAAAACAGATTAGACTCTCAAATGTCATTTATTTTAAACAGCTCTACCTTTCGACTGCGTTCGCTTCAGAGAATATTTACTGTCTAATAAATATGCACCTACTTAGTACTCAGACCGGATATTTCAAATAAAGTAGAACACATTTGAGTTATAGCAATGGATTTATAAGATTTAATCTCTGAATTTAAACGATATGTTTGATGTTAACCCTTCCAATAACATGTGCTGTAATTCCGTAGACTATTACTGTGTCATGAACTTTCAAATAAATAATTACAATCATCCATTAATAATATATGGCAACCCTAAATTAGAGCTACACCTGGCAATCACGTTTTTTGTGTCGTATATTGGCAGTAGTTACATTTATAAAGGGCGTACTAGAACAACTTATAGTATGTTATGCAAGGGCCGTAGTATGGGCGACGTGGTTTTGTTTAGGCTCTTATTGCTTTGCATTAAGGGCTATATTGCAATGTTCTATCGATGTCAAACGGTTAAGTACTGTTCATGTTTATTATGTTCGCCTTGGAGCGGACGTTATCCTCTATACGATACTTGGCTTATCGTATGCGTGCCTTTACCTACGCACGTACAGCCACCGTAATATTTGCACGAGTAGTGCTTAATGGTTTATTTAGCATTTTTTTAGCATTACTGGTAATTGGGTTGCGACTTCCCATTTTATGTTCCGTTATTTACTTTACTTATACTAATTATAATTCCTGGTAACGTGTAACTTATCAATGTACATTATGTTGATTGACATATTATATTGCCGAATTATGTTACAGTCGATTCTCATAAAGTGACACGCAGACACATTTTTTTAATTAAAAGTATTAATATGTAATATATTCGCTTCAAGTTTAACATCGTTGTGTGTAATTTAAAATTATCATATAAATGAAATGTTAATTCTAAATGTTATTTCAAATGTCAAGTTGTCGTTTATTGTACTTGTTTACTGCATGTGCACTCGTTTCGAGATAAAACTCAGTTTCTATCGTTCCCCGCATTACATTTTATTATGACATGCAAAACTATAAATAGATCGCTGTAAATATTTACGTCGTGTTCAATTATCGTGACTATCGACTTGTTTCATTTCCATTCTATTGAATATTTTTGTAATTAAATGGGTATTTTTAACGAAAAAAATCTTATAATCGTTGCCAAGTTCTGTTTAATTAAAATAGTGACCAATTAATATTTTCTTTGTGAATTGATAAGTATTTGTTTGTTTCCAATTTTCCATTTCCCGAGAATAAATTTTCTAATTAAGTAATTAGTTATTGTTGCTAAAAATGTATCTGCCTGTAAAACCATTAATTATGTATGTCAAATTCATCTTTTATCTTACGCAAGATAACAGTTTTTATAAACACAAACAACGACTGATAAAAATGTCGCGTAAATTGCATAACTTTCGATAAGATATTCAACATGTTTTGCAAAGGCCTTTTTATTTATAAGTATTTTTATTGTACCTTATATCTGACACGAGGTATCTAAAACTACCTACTTATAGGAAAATTTTTGTCGCTTACTATTTAACTCCACATTTTTTTTTTTTATAAAACGACAAAGAAGATTAATTGCCAAATATTATTGGTTATGGTGCTATATTAAAAAAAAATATATAACTTGTATTTCTTTTTCTTATAGTACTTTTCTTTTAAGGAGAAGTCATATATTACATATGGTCCATTGCGCAAAAAATACAAACAACATCTATTTCCATCACTACCACACGTACATTAACCGTACTTTCAATGTATAATTGAAATGGAGTAGCTTATTTACAAGATGCAAATTGAGCCCTAGGGCTTGTTAATTCTAAACGCGACAACTTGTACAATGCAATACTCAGTCAATGACGGTTGCGACACTAGGACGAAATACGAACACTATGGAGCTAGATAGAGTTCAATCGTTCTGTATTTCTATAGTTAGGGTTATCAACCGTCTTGTTTTCCCAGGATATTGTCCTGGTTTCCGGATGCCTGGGGCTGTCCGGGATAGTTTTGAAACGTCCTGCGTTATCAAAACTAAAGCAATCTGAAAAATTAACGCCTCCAATTACGCCTCGCAGCGTCCTAGGTTCTATTTCAAATCCTAATTTTTTCTATCTCTATATGGCAACCCTAATAATAGTACACCGCAAAATGTCGCTTGTACACGCAAATGAAAATGCCTTTTTGAAAACGAGCGGTGCCTATTTATTTTGGTCAGTTTTTAAACGGACGCGCAGTATAGACGGGACAATTACGTTATGCAAATGAAACGTATAGCGTATACATTTTTAAATACGGTGAAATTAATTAATAGTAGGATAAAATAATTTAATCTGAATGTATGTACAGGTAACGAACGAGTAAACAAAGCGAGAGATAAATGTAATATTTTAAACAAGCCTGATTATAATCCCGGATTCATTCTCCGCTCAAATAATATAATATTCATATTATATATAAAACTTTTACGGCTCAGCAAATATTTTGTTTTGTAGTTACACTTACAATAATTCCAAATCTCAAAAAACTGTCCAGCTATATTCTATACCTAACTTATTAATTATTTTATCACACACACTAGTGACTAGTGCGTGTTGCAAAAAAGTGAAATATTAATTGTGAAAAACTACGGGCATTCGTTTAATAAGTGTCTGATTTTTTTTTGAAATGGCCACAACTATTTAAGTTCGTGATCATTTCTAAAAAAATGGATTTTAATATCTTGTTTGTGTACGTAAATTGATTAAATACCGTGTTTATTTTCACTTTATCAATATTGACACTTTTATTTTCATTCCGATGATAATTGGCTGCAAGGCTGTTTGTTGGCAACTCTGCAAAACATCGTTGATAACTCTCGTGGAGGTGACACAACTAAGTGCAGGGTTATCGCACATGGCCGGTTTACACTCGAATAGATACTGATAGTACAATCAGAGTTACATATCATTTGTCATACTAATTGTAAGTGTAGGTAGGTATATGTAGGCTTAGATGAATCTAGAACCTGCGAAAATTTGTGACATATCAGAGTAGCGAGTCATGTTTCCATTATGATTTTTGGTGACTTTTACTTTCCTCTGTGATATCATATTTAATCTGAAAAGCCGTTAAGAAACGTATAAACAACGTGAATATATACAACAAACATAATTCGCTCACAAAGCTACGAACATTTACTATGTAAAGAAAACTCAAAACTTCCCATTAGTTTAAAAAAAATGATTATTTATCAAATTCAAAACTCACACTAAGCGCAAATTATGATAGTAATTTTATCAGTAAACTATATCAATTTATTCACGCAATAAGTAGGAAAATTGTTTAGACTAATTTGCATTAATAACACTGAACATTTTATGATAGTGGTTAACTTTGTTTATCGAATCGGTACCTATTGTATACTCGATCGGCGATAAATTTATAATAAATCTTGCATTATTACTTGCAATTCTACTGATGTCCTTAACATTCCAGGAACTTGTGTAGGTCATGTGAATTGTATGAACTAATGTAAGTATTATATTATTCCAACAACGTTTTCTTATTTTAAAAACAATAATTTTTCAAACAGACGAGAGGTACGTTGAATTACTTTTAAAAATAGCTCTAATATACATTTTCGTTTCATAACTTTTATTTGCAGTACAACTATTTTAACGCATTGGTGATTAAAGAACATTATCTTTCATTCCATAAACAAGAGAACTAAATATTGCAATTTATCAATGAAATGGGGGTTTGTTACGTCGATAATAATGTTATATAAGTAATTGTTTTGACGAAAACACAGATAAATAGAAGCAAAGATAATTACAATGTCGCTTATCAATCTTATGAGCCGTTTTGGTAAATAATTAAACATCTTAATAGAATAGAGTAATTGAAATTGATTCAGATCAAATAGCGAATATCCAGCCAATTAATTCGGTAAGATGAAGTTCATCCAGTCTTTGTCTACGGAGCAAATTAGATTAGAGACTAAAATATCCAACGTTTCAATTTCAGAGAAATCAAACAATTTAATTTCGTGAACTAGATGGAATTTTATGAATAAGAAAGTTTTCTGATACTTGCGTTATCAAATATTAAGAACGCCTATTCATTAAAACTTGTGGAATTGTTTTAGAAATCAATCCTGATATATTATTTGAAATTATCAAGGAGAGTACTTTCAAAAAATATTTGATAGTTAATTCTACCCATTCTTGTTTTAAAAAGGGTTTTTACAAAACATTGATAGTACATTTTAGATTAGATTTGGTGTCCTGTAAAAAAGTCACCCAAAGTTAACAAAATGTCCAACGAGGATGTTAAGTGTACTCAATTTTATATCAAATCTTTAATATTTGATAGTTCCCTCCGATCAAGACGGCAGTCATAACATTTCGTAAGGGTTTTACCACATGTTATGAGTAATGTTGGTTCAGCTGTAATCGCACGTGGTGGCGTTATCGCCGAGTCGACACATGCCTCGACACAGCCGTATTAAATGAAAAGAATCTTTGTGCAACACCTTTCCTGTACCTCTTTCTGAATTGCAAATATTATTAAACATTTCACAAGTCAGGAATTAGTAATCTTATTCTTGCCAGACTGTATTCGTAGTTATATATGCGCATTGTTATTAAACTTCCTGTACTCGTATTACGTACGTTTAATCCGTTTAAATTTTGGGGATGGCAGGCAATATTTATTTTTATATAATAAAGTTTTGATATTTATTCTTATCATCGCATATAAATAAATGTTTACGTATTGAACGTGAACTACATTTACGATTTTTAAAAGTACAGAAGGTCAGCAAGAGATGTAATGAACCAATAGAATTAAACCAATATTGGTGGAAGATGACGCACGGGCGATATTTGATGTTGGAAAACAAACATTGTGACGTAGATATCAAGCTTTAACGAATTTTAAGAGCTTTTACATTTCATTGTTAAGTTTTAGTAATTTTGTAATTGAATCCCATTGTTTGTTAAGTTGGAAAATATGACACATCCAAGTTACGTCAAATGTGTATTATAGTCAAATACATTTATGTAAATTGTTCAAAATTTATTAACACTCGCTTCTTAAACAATCTTGCCATGAACAATTAGAGCCTTTGTTTTTGAATTAGAATACCAAATTACCAATTAGCTTTACTAAACAAAGTGTTTAATCTTACACCCATAAACAAAAAATAAACTTATCAGACGCACGTATCTTTTATTCAATTACCCAAGAAGGTAAGCGTAATATACAAGAGTATGTATGTATAATTTGTACTTCTTAAAATTTTTGATATAGTCAGTAACTTCAACTACCTTATTGATTTATAAATTATAGAAATGTTGTTTAGAAGTTTTAATTTTCAGCAGTCGTGTTTTCTGACTTTATATGTATTATATTAGGTAAAATATTTTTCATAGAACGTTACGCAATGAAACTCAATACATCAAAAAGCTTATACCACTATTTCCTTGGACAACGATAAATACATCGAAATAATTGTTTATATTTATCAACAACAACATACGCGTTAAAACAAAACATATCACATGAAATGTTTAACGTAAATACTTACAATTACTCACGAGTTTGCACGCCTTGACCTACATCAATACATACATTGATGTTATTTATGTATCATTTTACGCTGGACAAAGGAATTAGTTACAATGATATATCTTGTATGGCGCCTATAAAATGCATTTTAGTCTTGTTTAAATAGAAGCTTGAATCATGCTTGATACTTTATCGCGTTGTTTTAAATGTATCAGCGCTTTGATAACCTAATAGTTGTAGTGTGGACGTAATCGTGTATAGATTTATTATAAATAGCATGGAATATGTTTCCATAATTAATGTTTTAAAATAAGGTCCTTTAATTATTATCATAAATACATTATCCTTCAGATATGTTCGTATATTAACTGTCTAGATTTAAGCTTCTCAAGGATTGCTTTAATCTTCATGTCCTTAATGAATATGATTAAATATGTACTATTTGTTATCGTATTATTTTGTATTATAATGTATTTAATTGGAAAGTCTAATAATTCCTACAAGACGCAAAGCAAAAATTCGAACAAAAAAGTAGACATTTTATCTACTAGAACGACGAATTAATGGCGACGGTAAATGCTTAGTGAGTGACACAACAAGGAGCTGTGTAATAAAATAAAGTTAAGTAGTTTTTCATGTTACTCGTAAATGTCATGTCTAATAAAACTTTAAAGAATTCACAGTACCTACTATACGTCTTTTTAATAACTTTTCGTATAAATATTATCTCACTCAAATAATTTCAAGCTTGCGAACATGTTTGAACAATTTAATATCTGCAGAATTTAAAACATCTGATCAAATAACGGAAAATTTGCTGGGAAACAATTATGAATTCTTGTTTATTGACAGAAAAATATCGCTTATCAACTATATAAAAATTGAGTTGGCTGCAAGTGCCAGAACACCTCATCAAAGTCGAATCAATGGCCGCTCAGTTCAGAACGGAACATAGATCTAATCTCACTTTGATAATTTAATATCAATTTCGCCTCAAATTGTACAAGTTTAGTAATTTTTCATTCGTGATTTACAGTGTCAATTACAATTCCTATTTGAATAAAAAAAAAATAATCACTAAATCTAGACTATACAAATACTCTTTTCAAAATTACTCTCATGAGACATCTAATACACGGTAAGAATATTTTCTAAAATAAAATACAAGGTTTAGTTAAATTAAAACTCCATTCTAGAACGTAACAGTGTAAAGGAATTTTCAAAGCGTCTTTCTTGGAATATCTGAGACGTGAGACTAATTCACGCGAGAAAATACTTTGAATACGAAACATTAAATTTTCGCACAATCTTCATCCGCGTTTTTGCCATATGAAATTTCATTTCAGGTGAATCCCATATAGAAATTCCTGAGTTAAATATTCAGAAATCTTACAAATATTCCTGCAAAGATATTCCGACCCATATCCGTCTGATGAAAATATGCGATAGGTACAACGCATGAAATGTAAAATAACATTTTATGGGCCTTGTTTTATGTACATATATAGTTAATAGTAGGTATTAACAATGCTACTTAAAAAAAGACAAAACTTCAGGTTTTATAAAAACAATTATTTACCAAAACTAATAACACATTTCGGTTATTGAAACTGAAAACCGTTCTGATAAAGGTAATTTCCTACTGGCCATCTAATTTGGATATAAAGAAAAGAAACTAGTATAGTAAACCGACAGCAACAATTCGATTTAAAAGAAAGCGTTATTCATTTTCTTAAAATGCGCATTTCGATATAAAAAGTAAAATATTACTGCGATGCTCTCAGACAATGGAAAACATAGAGCAAAACGCAATGCAGCCGTCAGGATAAATGTATTGGGCACCGCAAATACCATCCACTGGCAGACATATTGTTTGAAATGCTGCTGAAAAATTGCAATTCTTCTATGCGACTGTCAGCGCTAACAGTCACGAGGTTGAAGCTGTTATTTGTTCGGTAAACTTTAATATTTCAATTACTTTTAGTATATCTGAAAAGTTTTTAAATATTTTTATTATGACAGTTGTGTGCTGTACAGAATGACGTAGTTTCGTTCGTATTAATATTAATACTAGTAGGACTTTTTCTCTTTAATTGAGATAAATTATAATGTCTCTTAAACTCATCGTAGCTTATATTTATAAAGTCTACTCTTTCTCCCCCTTATTACTTACGACAATCTGCATTCCAAAGCTAACAAGAGCTTCGTGAATCTCTTTAATTATTACACTACCTTCAATTTAGGAAGTTTTAATGTTTATACATTCGTTTTTCGGCATGTCGACGACTAACAACGCTTCAAGCACTCTCTATACCTCTCGTCTCCTCTTCTAAACGACCACTTGTCGCTTTTATTGTTTGAACTACACAACAAACGAACAAAGTTTAAAATTTTGGAAAGACAAATCTAAATATTTAATCATACTACGTATTTGCATTGTTTTAATTAAAATTTGGAAATACGTGATCATCAATTAGTGACGACTGTTTTAAAAATTGTAAATGTTACATTCTTGTACTACTGTTTTCCCCGTGTACGGCAACGACACTTAACTTAGCCCGTATTCTTCTGATATGAACTTTGTAGCATCACTCGTTAATTTTTGACAATCACACTTTGGCTCACTGAAAAAGACTCGTATTGTAAAAATTTATCAACTACGAGAATTTAACTATGAAATCCGCTTCGGCGCCAACATTTAGCTTACGTTAATCAAGGATAAATTTATTTCATTATTAGGATATCTTACTGTAATAAATTTAAATACGTATTCTATATTTATGTCTAAGAGAACTATTCAACGTCGATTGCGACAAAGAGCGTGATCGGATTGAGTGAATAAACAGTCTTCTTGAGAGTGCTCATCAATCTTGCAGTGTAGGTACCAGTATATTGTGCAACTTTTGAATATTCGTCGCACGGGGTTCGACGCCCGCGACCTGCAACCTAGCCAACTCTCATTTATTCTGACACATATTGATTTAATTGTTGCTTATTAGTTTCAAAGCAAAACCACCATTTGAGTCAGTTTATACGCTTTTTAAGTAACATTTTAGTAGCTAACCCAATCGATCAATTATTAAGTATAAAATAATTTACAATTTAGTATTATTAATCATTTGCGAATTAGCAGATAGCCCGGACGAATCAATCACACACGTCCCTCGCAGATGTTGTATCTGACCAGTTATTTATCATTTACAAAATGGACGACAGGCTTGCTACGATTCCAATTTGCAAATGGATGAGTCGTTATCGCTTCGTTAATCATCTTGTTTGTAATTGTGCTGAAAATTAGACTTGTTTTGTCTGAGCTAGGCATTGCATTCATGTTTGTGATGCCGGATGGTTCACCTCGCCTCGTATCTTGGCAAACTGCACTATTCTATATTGCAAATCATACTGTGTTTGTTTGCGTAGGTCAACGCTCTCGCCGAGACGTTTTATGTGTTCCTGGTGTCACGACGTCATTCTAATAATAGAATAATAGGAATGTTAACATCAAACATGCTGGCATGCGCAATGTTACTAACCGATTGTATATGTGTCCTGCATTTCACGTCCAGATTGACTATTGTACTCTACTAATGTAAAATCAATATTTCATTTAAAATAGATTGGGTATATACTTACACAGATCATTCAATAACCTGTATGACGCTAATGACAGGAGTTGTATAAATGTTTGATATTTTATAACATGTTTAATTAAGTTCCACGACACAGCCATAACTCGTTAAACTTTCATTATTACTCGCTTGCACAAATTGCTCGTACGTGAACGAATTGTGCTCACAATCGATCTCTGTGGTGCTTGGGAGCCTTTGTTTGACTTCGACTCCGAATTCAGCATAATTGCCTTTCAGTCTTTCATTATTCAACTTTATGCACTCATTTACTTGGATTATTACGAAGGGAGAGTAGCTGTGATAAGTGTCTTGGGTGGATACATTCATCGGTATATTATGTAAATGCTTATGTTAAAACCATTGTAGGCGGACTGCTGTCAGCTATAGCTGTGACTGAATAGTCAATAGTACTTTTGGTAACATATAATATTAACTACTATAATATAACGGAATGGGACATCAGTTCCTTTTAATCTGACTTATTGGTCGTCTGTACGCCAGTATTTAAAATAATTTTCTTGTTACAGATCGAAGATGAGGGCAACCACGGCAATGATGACACCAGGCTGTTCATCCTCTCGACGCTCGCTGGCCAGCACAAGCCGCGCGTGTCTTGCGCGCTGTGCAAGGAGACCCTGCACGTTTTCGACCGGTATCCTCTGGTTGATGGGACCTTCTTCCTTAGTCCTCGACAACATACCAGCAGCGCTGTTGAGGTTAGTTTTGACAGCTACAATTCTTTCATTATCTATAAGCTTTTTGTCTATAAAGAGATGTACTCGTATTGTGTTGTTGAAAACATCACGACATCTGTAAAATTTATCATCCTTCTATGTTCCTATAAAGTTGCTTGTTCTCTTAGTAACATTTTGTTACGTTTGAAATTATACGAAATGTAACAAATTAAATTTTATTCCAAACTTAAATAAGATACCGAAAGTTTGTTCAAGTCAACAAAATAACCGAGACTTCCTTGCAAGTCGGTTTAAACTTCTCGACTTGCGTTGTTTATTCAGTGAATTACGACATGAATGCGAGCGCTCACTGATACTTACGTGTTTGTTTGATGTTAGAATTAGTATCTTATTCCTTTCCTTCTCCGTTGCAACCCTACACTGACGTATACCTACGTCTTAAGAAGATTTTATCAAATTCAATATTTAAATTTCACGTATTACAATTTCTATAAAATAATATTTGTGTGTTCAGGTGAAAGTAGAAGGACGCACGCAATACCTGACGTGCGTGTGCATGGGGTGCTTAGAGCGATGCGACCCTGAACGCACGATTCGTTGCCGTTTCTGCGGACAAAAGTGGGACGGCTCGTCGCTCGTGCTTGGTACAATGTACTCTTATGACATCTTCATGGCAACGCCCTGTTGCGCTGAGAGACTGAAGGTAACTAACCTTATCTTAACATCTTTGTAATATAAAAACAATTTCAAATGTCACTAATGACCAAAGTTATAACTTAAATGTTTTGTCAACAGTGTAACAACTGCTACAAGCCACTACTGCATCCTCACCAGCGGCTCAACTACTCGGACTACTCGCATCCAGTGACATGCCCTCACTGTCGCGTCGTCGACACGCACTTCGTGAAACCGCTGTCGTACTGTTTCACAAAACGGGTATTTCCGCTCTTTCAGCAGTGGCCATAACAAACGGCGGTGCCGGGGCCCTCCCCCGGCACCCCCCCAGAAACGTGGGGTCTCGCGCCGTCTCCTTCGCGACGGGCTTCCCCACCTGCGTTGCGCCCAGTCGTCAATACGAGCATGGCATCACGCGCGCCTGAACAAACCGATGAGTCTGCCAAGTTCCTAACTCCGACCTTGGCGAGCATAACGGAATCGCTGTCCTTGCTTGGTCTGAGTCCGGAGACACTCGCAATGAGCCTTGGCGAGACGCTAGCTGAGCGTTATTTAGCGGCGCTGCGGCCGAAGCCAGTGGAGAGGCCGATGGTGCCGCTGAGCACGTGCAGCGCCC
>DVWM01000028.1:0-17825 GCA_018235105.1 Junonia coenia | reverse complement strand
AATTTCTTTTGTCTGTGTTTGTCATACAGGAAATAGTTGATATGTACTTACATATTTATAAATCTGAGAACAGATAACTTATAATATAAAGAGTTCCTCACGATTTAGTGTATTCTTTTGCCATTTTGAACCGCACATAGGTATGGATGCTTTAAGATGTTGATGCATGTTGATCCAGTCTAGATTTTTGTACAAAACACTACATATTTTAGTCTTTAAAAGTTGGCATTTCCTAAAATAATCCTTTTCTCTATAAGAAAATTTAATTTTTATTATTTAATACATTTTAGTACAACTAGTAAAACTGTTTGAATTTTAAATTATTTTCATTAAATTAATTACGTCTTAAATGTAAATAGTTTAGTAAAAACTTTATTTTAAAAGCGAAATCGCCGCAATGAAAGCAAATTGTCGTTATTATAGAGCTTATTTAACTTTTCATAACGGCGCAAAGTTCGTTTTTGAAAGTTTTCCAATTAATAGTTTTTAAGTTTCGAATTTTTGTCTTTGTAATGTTTTTATCCGTTTGTTATATTCTTCTTTTAAGTTAATTAATACTTACAGTAAAGTTTACTAATAATATACTTTTGATATTTATTACTTTTATAAAATCGAAATTTTGGATTTATAACGTCTATAAAGTAATGAAATAACTACTTTAACTTTTATATATAAGAAATAATTCTAAAACTAGTCACAATGGATTCAATGGTAGTCAAAGTCCTTTTCTAAATAAAATAAAATGTAATTTTGCCGGACCATTGACCAAAAATTATCTTTCACCGAACATGTCATACAAAAGTATCATTAAGATCGATTGATTAGTTAATATCATACCTTACCTAGTCTTGATCTCAAGGGAAACTCAGCAAACGAAGCAAGTCACTTTTGCATAGGAGTAAGGATTAGGTACAATATTTCTTTCCATTCGTATAAGAAAGTAAAACCGTCTTAAGAAATTCCAGGACGTAAACACATCCGTCAACCCGCAATGAGGCAGTGCGGCGGAGCCTTAAATCATTCCCCTGAATAGAAGCCCTTTTTCAACAGGAGGATATTTAAAGGATGTTCCTTACTTTTCTTAAATACAGGAAGCATTAGGTATTTTTTAAAAAAAGGAAGAATATTTTTGAAACAACTCTGAAATTTATATTATTTGCCAAATATTATATTCTATGAAAACAAAACACTATTACGTACATTTATTATCAATAAGTAAGGTGCAGTAATTATAGAAAAAATATCAATTTTGTTTTTCGACAAATCGAAATCCAGTTCAAAGTCACGGACAGAAGCTTGATCAAAAGGTACCGCTTTTATTACAAACACGGAAACGTTTATTAATTAAAATAATTGAGATCAAAGGTCTCAAACGTCTTAATTACAGTCCATCAGCAATTACATGAACGAAGCGTTCATATGAAACGTCTCCATCAACGCGTCATTAGGAAAGAATTCCGAAACTACTGCACTACACTTCAATTATTTCATATCTTTATACACACATGCTATTACCTCACTAATTACATGTACCATAAGGTCGGTTATTGCTTGTAGCTATAACGCAAATAGAGCTTAATATTTGTGTGTGATGTTGACATAATTCTCTAGAGTCCCAAGTTCAATGTGTGTCAAGTGCAATTAGTAGAGTACTGTGATGTCGTTCAAATTTATGTTATCGGAAATTAGATAAATTATGCTTCCATAATTGGTACGTTTTATTATTATGATATTTATGTTTATGCAGCTGGGCAGGTAAGAGGTGAAAGCCAAACAGTAAAATAGAAATTTCATTTGGCAATTAGTTTAATTAACAAGCCAAAGGGCAATATAAAGGTAGGTAGGTATATTTAAATGTAGGTTTTTACTGATAGTCGCGTGCTCTAATCTGGACAATTTACCTCTTGGTTTTAATGATGAAAAATTCTGTAAGAATTATCGAGTTGAATTTTCAAAAATCTGTTGGGTCCAATCTGAAAGAATCTGTTTGAGTTGTGCATTAATCGGTCACTCATTTTTCGTTTACAGATTTTGATTACCAATACCAAAATTATTTCAAGATATTATAAACGTGACACTGTATATTTAATTAGAGACTAAAGACTATGACAAAGACATATTATATTTTGTCAAAGACATATTATATTTTGTCAAATAAAGGAAGGCAAGGTTTTAGTATCAAAATGAGAAACCAATCGGAAAAACTTATGATATTTTGGCGCCCAAATTATACCCAATTTCGAATCTACAATTAATAAATAATTCCACGTCCTTCACCAGATATTCCAATTGTTTTCAATATACCCTTATAAGAGAGAGGTTACGCAATTGGAGTTCAATTACACGCATTTACTGGTCACCAATATTGACAATTAGTTAATTGGTGCCTTCGCGTGCCTCCACTTCGTTAGCTCCTCAATGAACGACTGTGTCCTACCGTTTGTTTCGTGGATATTTATTTTGTATTGCCTTTCATTTGTTTTACTTGTCCTTCGTGATGAAGGACTGGACATGGTATTTGCTTTATCGATCTTTGGACAAGGTCGTAAAGGTTCCATCATCACTCTATTGTAAATTAGAATTCAAAATCTGTTGGTCTAAAAATTTATGCTAAATGTACAATTTCAAAAAAAAGCACACAAAAAATACATAAAAATTATACTTTTCTTGGTCGGGTTTTGATGTACAAATTTTAATTATCTTTAAATGGCATTAAGTTTGGCAAAATTAAACATGGTGATCATGAATTTTACATAAATTTTAAAAATGTTACCTATGAAATTACTTTAAGATACTGGTAATTTAAAATTATTATCAACACATTAAACTTAACTGTTTCAATAATCACAATGAGACCAACATTAACAAAGCTAAAAATATACAAATCAGTGCGAACAAAAAAGACATAAAAGATAAATGTATCGTGCCCACTTGAGATCCTCTTATATCGTTTGCATATTTTCGTGACAGTTATTGCGTTAAGGTGGAACCAGCTGTCAGACACACTGAATAAGCCGAGGCGTTTAATATTAACCAGTGAGATCTGAAATAAGTGTTTTATTTCCACTAAGGGATTATAATTAAATGTTTCCAATGAGAGTGCACTCCTCGGTTATATGAGTATGGCTTTCTTTGAATCGTGTTTATTATCCTGATAATAAACTTATTGTTAGTCATCTTTTTAGTATGGGGAATACCACTTGCTCAGGTTTAGCTTTCGAGTTTTTAAATATTACTAATTCTATTTTCTAATAGGCGTTGCTGTCAATTAGAATATTATGTATATTCTACTTATAAATTTTGACTTAGAACTCATGCATATATTATGTATCCAGCACAAGATAAGCATTACCAAAGAAGTAGGTTCAAGATTTAACCATAAGGCATTACCACACTTTTCCTTTAGTTTTAATAATAAAAAGTAATTCAGTTAGTAGTAATTGTATGTAAAATATTCGTATTAAGTCCCAAAGGCTCTAGATATATCGTGAAGGGTCACTATATCATGGTAAATCTCTTTTATACGTATAGTATTTTGAAAGTGCACAAGATGATTTAGAGCCACCCGATCCTTCCATCTCCGATTATCTCCTCGGAATGATGGAATGATCGCTGAGTGCGGTGTCGCAACATGAATAATTCTGCCTCGCGTGATCAATCTTGCCCGTCGCTTGATTTCTATTACTTGCGCTGATAGTTCCAGTAATGTGGCCGGTATCATAGTGTATCATTATAATTAGTCACGGCTCTCTCGATGGCTATGATATCCCGATAATAATAAGCTTGGGTATATTGAAAGTTTTACCAGTTATCTGGCGTTTTGAATATGATTTATCTTTTGCTTGGCAAAAGTTACGGGCTGCGAAAATTTTAACAGTTTATTATTTTGATGAAATAAGATAACTTCTTGTTCTTCGTAAAATATTTTTGCATGTAATTCAGATAAATCTTAATCGTGCAAGGTCTCTGGATAAAAACTATTCAATTTCACTTAGTACCTTCGCTTGGCTTAATATGTGCATCGCTTAATATGTGCACGCAGAGAAAGAAATATTTTCGAATATGATTCTAAAATTTTTTTAAGGCGAATTTATAATCTTATATTTCGTCATTGCTCTATTACAGTAAGTGTAATTGCAAGTACAAAGTACATCGGTATTTTTATCACATCATTATATAGATTGAATGGCTATAGTTAATCAGTTACTTGAATTAAAGAAATGATTATTGTACTGCATTCCTGTCACTTCATTCAAACTGGTTACAATTTAATTAACATCTCAAATTAGAAACGAAACTTCATTTCCTTTATGATAACAAGCGGTTTCTTTGGTGTTCTGTTTTATATTGATAAGCAGGATACGTGGCCATGTTTTCTACTGTTATAGCCAATCTTGGAGAGTGTCTGAAGTCGGGGCAGGACGAATGGTCGGTGAATAATGCAGGACGTCAATCCTTATCAAGGCGACACTGACGGACTTGCTGTAATGTTTTGTGTTTTTGTACGTTTAAGTTTTGGAGTTAATGAGTTACTTGTTGGTCTGGTTGATTTTTTTAATCGAGTAGTTTGACAATCGTATTTGGTTTTTATAAAATTATTGTGTATAAAAATTAAAAAAGAAATTAGCAAAAATAGATATAAATGTGGGTAACATATAATTTAAAACAAAAAGATATCATTCGTCACTACAATAACATTACAATGTCGGGTTCAAAACATTTCCTTGTTAAATCTCTTTTCAATTCCCACGGTTGTAACGATTTTAACATTTAAATTTTCTTCTTCATACCGTGTCACTAATAAATTATTTCCTTTCTGTTTCAGGTACGTCTTGACAAACTTCTTTATTGGAATGTAAGTGTTTCTACACAGCGTTGAATTGATCAAGACATTTCCCAAAGGGAACGAACAATGTTCTGTAATAACATGACAAGTTACTAATGATTCTGTACATTGTGTTGCAAGATCTGCTTCGATTTTAGGCTCTACTTTCATAGCTATAAAATCCAAAGGTTTAATTTGTTTGTTACAATTGAAACGTGTTTATTTACGATGTGTTCGATTGCTTGTCTGTCGGACAAAAAGTAATTCTTGTATGACAACGCTATCAGATAAGATCGTCATGAATTATTCAATAGAAATTTGTAGCGATCCAATTTTTCAACATTGTAAGAGTACATGTTTTTTCAAACTTTCGTTTTAAAGTTTTTGTTCTCGATATAACGTGATGTATTTCTTAACAGTTTTCTAATAAAATCGCGGTAGAACTTGATACTTTTGTATTTTTAGTATCGTCGATGTAAATTATAGTATAACAACGTTTTGCTTTTTCTTTTCTTATACAAACAGTAAAAAGTTGTGCTTCTAACTATATAGGAAAATTAAAATAAAGAATTCTTCTTTGGGTTTTATACCACATCAAACACATGACTTAAAAACTCTAAAAGTAATAACATCTTAGTGCATGTCGGATCATATCACAACTTGAACAGAGACGTAAAAAAAATCCATATCGGTGAATACCTCAGACAATAGTGATCGTGTAGTAGCCTCAGAGAAGCTATTGTTTTGATGTAACCATCTTAGTTTAACGCAGCATTACCAAACGGCCTCTCGGACAAAGCAGCATTAAACCTACAGAGCGTTGTAAAACTTATACTCCTCCTTTTAATGTTCCTAACCACAAAATGTCAAACATCTACCCAACAAGCTAATCCCAATCTTCCACTAACGCAATAAGGTCTAATCTCCAAAGACAAGTTCCACAAGATACGGTATAGTGGAAGTAACTTTATTTACCCAATTGTGAATACCTTTTTCTAGAAGCAAGGAGTTTGTAAGTGTTGCCATGTTATTTGTCAAGCTCTCGACTGAAACTGTTGTTCTGCGGGTGGAAAAAAACTTGTAGACAGAATAAAGATAAGCGTGGCACGCTTTGAAGTGTCAGCTGTAGCTAAGTGGAGCAGTTCTTGAAGGTCCTCGGGAAAAAACATTTTTATTTCGAGCTCAGTGCGTCGAGGTGGCTTTTGTGTTGGAATTGTATTTCTTCCCGTTGTCATTTCAAAATTACGTTTATGAAATTTTATTTTAGAAGGCTGGTATGATGAATTCGTTGCTGTATAATTTTAGGCGTCTGAGAATAATTCTATATTTAGACACAATGTTGCGTACAATTTATATAAAAAAATGTATACAAAAATATTATTAAGTAGACAGCTTTGACATCTATTGTTTTTCGATATTAATTAGAGTAATACAGAAATTATTGTACGTTTTTTTAACCTCTAAACTACATAGTTAGTGACTTAAAAATTCTCTTGAAATACTTTTAATTTCAATTTTTGAACCCTAACTCTATATGTTAATTGCTATAATTTTATTAATACAAAACGGACTTGTAATGTTTTATTTGATTATTATTTAATTTGACATACAATATCGGCCCAAGGTTTTATCCTATACCTATGAAACCTGTATCAGTCTATTACTTTTAAAATTTTTGACCTATCTCTAAGGAACAGGAAGTAGGTACATTTTATAAAAAGGGTAATATACCTAAAAGGATGATCGAAGTAATTGCGGTACAAATTGAGCGATTGTCTTCGCCCACGCGTGGCCGTGGGCGTGGGCAGGGGTAATGGGTTTACTTTAATAGAGCTTGTCTATTTGTCGGGCCTGTTATTAGTTGATGTGTGGCGTCGCTTATTAGCTGGTACATGTGGGAGTACAGGAATGCTTTGGAAAATTTTTGGACTGATTAGTTTTGTGATAATGGATGGTAAATATTCTATGGTAGATAGAATCAGATGAGTGTTTTATTGAATTCGTGGGTTTCCTGGTTTCATATTTATTCGATGACTTTCAAAGTTTTAATCTAAAATCTAAAACTTTCTTTATGATAAAATTGTTTTAAAATATTAGGTATCAAAATTAATTTAAACTTGTTTTTTGCCTTATCTGTTACAAAATTAATGCAAAAATTTTATAATATACCGCAAAATAATACCAAAAGTTAGCTAAATATTGTAATGTAAAGCGAAAACTAATCTAACAAACTATGTATTTAAAGGTTTTCAATATAAAATGCAAAGTGTGCAAAAACGTCGATAACGGAAGAATTAATTGTTATCGGGGTTTAAATCCGTTTCAATTTGTTTCATTTTACTAAAATTGTATCTAAATTTTATAGGTAGGGTCGCATAACATTGAGGTAATTTTTAGATATAGGCACCCACTATAGATAGATCGATATACCTAAGGATCTCAACTGACTGACTTGCCTAACTCGAGTCTTGATTCTGTTTGACAAAATTAAACACAAAACGAGCTTGTTATTGGTTATTTGTTTGAATACTATAAATAAAACGATATCACTAAGGATCTTAACTAACTTGCCTGACCCGGGTCTTGATTCTGTTTCACAAATTAAAACCCAAGCGTACTTGTCATTGGTTATTTCTGAATTACTTAGTAAATAACACATTATGTATAAACATGAGCTTTTGATATAGACATCCGTTGATAACGGATTTTTAATACCCTCTAAATTGTTTTAATGTATATATGCAGGAATAATGCTTGGCACTATTAGTATTCTAGTGTAGATTCCCAGAATATTAATGTAATGGATTCCGTCAATTGGCCATAATATTGTACTGTTTGCTGTCCGAATTAGTGGAACGGTCAGAAATAATTCGTTTAGCGCACAACAGAGTGCATCCTAAATTGATTGACATGTAAGTGATTTGATTAGCAGTGGTAATAAGCTCAGTACGTGATGAAGGGACATGGATATTCAGTTGCTTATCTTAGGTTAAATTTATGCTAAGTAGGTTCTAGTACAGTTAGCATGTATTATACATTTTGTGGTTAATAATAACTTCCCTGAATGTGAACCTTATTAGTTATACCTTCAGGTAGTTTAATATAGTACGCTCTTTTTGAAACAAAGCGTTTATGTGTCAATAAATATTCTTCAAAAATTCTAGATTTACAGTTCAAGTTTAATCTGAAATCTGCCCCATGTACCTAAAAATCTTCACGAAATAGAATATTTACCTGATTACTAGATTAAGTTATTTCCATCTTTTTATTCAAGATATCAATAGTTTCTATAACAAAGTTTAAAAAAAATTCTAGAACATTTACAGCCAAAAAAGTCTACTCACATTAAATACCAAAGTAGATTCACGCAATCTCTCTCAAGTTTCTTAAACAAATCTTTATATCTTTATCTTAAACAAATAAATTATTAAAAGACGCATCAGATCCAAAGTCAAAGTACACAATAAATATATTCATCGCTCAGCGTTTCGTGGAAGTTTTCACACTTCGATGTAATTAGTTCTTTCTGAAGGCAATCTTGTTGTTTTACTTGCCCAAGATAACTTACAGCATTAATATTTTAGACTTCGCCACTTTCCGTAAGGGGTTTTCGTTAATTAAGTTCAGGTGACGATGGCCAAGCCGAACGAATGTAATGTTGGTCGGATGATACGGTTACAAGCCAAGTTTCTGCAAAAAAGACATTTAATAAATAATTTCTGGAACTTTTACAGCCCATATGAAATAAAACGTCTGCCGAAAAAGTCTCACTTTAATTACCAAAGTAGATTCACGTTCTCTCTCAAGTTTCTTAAACAAATCATTATTAAAAGACGCATCAGATCCAAAGTCAAAGTACATAATAAATATTCATCGCGTCGCGTTTGAGGAGTCGCGTGTCGTGGAAGTTTCGTGCTCACACTTCGCTGTAATTAGTTCTTTCTGAAGGCAATCTTGTTGTTTTACTTGCCCTAGATAACTTAGAGTGTAAATATTTTGAAGTTCGTCACTTTCTGTAAGAGGTTTTCTTTAGTTAAGTTCAAGATGAGATAGCCAAGTCGAACGAACCTGATGTATGTGCTACAAATTTCTAAAAACCTCGTTGATACTAGAGAAAATAAGCGTTTATCTGTCATAGTAAATTCTAAGGCATGTAAGTACTACGTATTCGCTTTAAATCTCACCATGGGATGTTTACGCAGACACTTATTTTAAATAATGAATTCACAATATTATTTTTTTCTATTACTACTTTGTTGTCAAAAGTCTACTAACATTATTATGTAGAAGCAAATCCTGTACTTTTTACACCCCGTATTATTTGTGTGTACTATGTACTTGTACATTGTGCATACATAATAAAGGAACAACCTTTTCTAGGAAAACTTTCAAAAACACCATAAATTCGATATTTAAATCCGCGTACAAAAACAATCCCAACGGAAGCTAGTATCGGAGATGATCCTAAAATAGGTTTCCTCGGCGTTTATTCTGATCCTCTTTGTGTACAACATCATACACTACACAATTATCACCTCTACACGCTTAAGCATAAGTGTCAATGTTCTGTGCATTAAAAAATATGTGCAAAACTGTCAAATGTATGGTAAGATGCTGGATAAAAAAGACACCTGCGACCCTCGGAGTGAAATATACGGTGTAGGAGGATGTGATACGAGGAAAGGGAAGCTTATAGAGACGTCTTTGAGGCACGTTTATCGGCTGAAAGCGGATAAATTATTTTACATTTGTTAAAAGTATCGTGAACTAGATTGTGCTCAGACAGATGTGTAGTCACTTGATATGAAATTTTATAGCAGTACCAGAATAGTGTTGCCTTTAACTTGGACTCAATTTTGCTTAAAAATGAATGAGGAATGAAGATAAAAAGTAACCGAAATGGATGATGGAGGGTTAGGTTTCTGGGTCTTAACTCTTTACCCAACAGTACTTTAAACGTAACTAATAAACGCCGCAACTATTTTAATAAATGCAGCAACTTCTGTGGGAGTATAGTACTTGCTAAATTATTTAAGCAAGCTACCACATATTTATCGAAAACTTCCCACATATTTCGGAATGACCACGACGACAAATATTACCATAAGTTCATACGTTTCTGTCGATCGATCGATAAGGAAAAACGTCAAAAACTACGCACGAACGAAAATATTTGCGGATACAATTGACTTCGTCGGTATTCGTCGCGTGGGGACAGGCGCAAATGAATAATAACAAAGTGCAAACATGATAATGTTGATTCGGTTCGATATCATTCGTCGAGTATTTTGACTGCGACGAGTTTATTTGCCTTCACGATAGATGTCACCGGTATAACTACCACTTATTAGATGCTAAATATTATTTTATTCCAGTGTACGAGCTTGAAAATAATTATTATGTTTCACCTAAATATTGAATTGTCTAAAAACGAATTCGTTTTTGGGAACCGACTTTACCAGTCAAGCATATTGAGTTTTATTTGGACTATTCACAGGTGGTCATATTTTGTTCACTTAATCCAGTTCACTTGTTCAGACGATTTTAAATTACTGAATACTACGTATTTACTTTGTGTAATATTGGTTTTAAATAAATAATTTAGTTTGATACAAGTAAAGGATAAAGCAGAGTGAGCCAGCCTTATCAAAATGTGAGGAGAACCTTTTTTCGATTTGTTTATTTTCTTTTCAAGATAATTTTTTTCTATAAGGTTGACTATGCCATCCCATGTTGCTACTACAAAAATAGGAAGAACTTTAAAAAAAATTGAACAATATTCGTTTTAGAATAATCCTTTGTCCCAAACATTTATTTCGGCTCTTTACACTCAACAGTTACAATGTTACGGCAAGCCAATAATGTGATCTGTGGGCCCGTGAGGACGTGTGTTTTTACAGCTAATAAACTTTTACCCGAGTGCATTGAAGGGCTGACTTGATGAGAAACTTTATTATCGTGCCGCAGTTGTGTGTTAGGCTGAGACAGACAGAGCGTTCGAAACTTTCCTACTGAGATCTATGTTATATTTTGTTTCAATTTTGTTTAATTTATGAATATTAAAGGTATTATAACTTTAGTAGTAATCTTGATGAGAAACTTTATTATTGTAGGTCCCGCGGTTGTGGTTAGGCTGTGACATACAGAGAGGTTGAAACGTCACAGCTGTAACCTGAGTTATATTGTGTACCAATTTTCAAATTGTGAATACTAAAGGTCTTATAACTTAAGTAGTACCTCATTTTGCAACTAACCGTTGTAGAGACAACATCTCCTGAGGATGCTGCAGTGACAGAATGAAACGTACGTAGTGTCTGTGTGTACTTTACACCAGACAGAATTATGTTCTATTCGTGGATTATAGTAAAATAAATAAATGTTAACTTTAGTATAATAGTATTCATACAATGTTTGGCGAGCCGATAATGTAATCTGACGGCCGGTGAGGACGTGTTTTTACAGCTAATAAACTTACTCGAGTGCATTAAAGGGCTGACTTGATGGGAAACTTTATTATCGTGCCGGTTGTGTATTAGGGAGTTAGGCGGCAACGATCAGAGCGGTTGAAACGTTATCCTTTACTAAACATAGTTAAATTATGCATACTAATTTAGTTGTTACAACTTTATTAGTTTGAAATTTATTGCATCTTTTGCGTATTTACTTATAATTTTTGATATAATTTAATTTTATATGTATAAATTATAAAGATTTTACCAGTCACACTAATAATTTAATGTCACTTATAATTTAACGCATGCAACCGCATTTTAAATTAGGTCACTTCACTACTAAAAATATTTTATCAAAATACAACCGCCCAGAAAACTTCCAGTCCTTATTAGCCCTTAGCCAGAACACCACACGGCACGCGTTTAATCAGCCGCGTTTATGACCGTGCCTTTATTTCTAACTCATCCGAATGGCCCATAGAGAAACCAAATATTAATGGCACTGGTGTAAAAATTAAACATGTTTCTAAAGATGAATACCAAAAGGTTAGAAAGAATTACAACAAAGAAAAGAAAAATACTGTAATTTTAATTCGTGCTAATTATTAAAAATTGAATCTAATGTTCCAAAATATTTTCTTGTACGTATTCATGTTATCACGTTAGTAAAATCAGTCCACAGTTCGGGACCAAATATTCAATGTCAAATTATATCATTCCCAAAATATTTACATAATATTGATATAGGGTACATAGGGACGTTTATCTCTATTTCATTGTCTTATGAAAACAACTCAATATTTATATTTACTCTGCGCAAACGGCGAAGAGATGAAAAGGGACCATTTGATTTACGACCAGTAGACCTGCACGTTACGGTTCACACAATCAATAAATATCGCAATACCTCTCCGGTCAGCTATTGATGTGTGAGAACTTCAGAAGTTATTGACTTGGTGTCTAGAATGCTAGATCTTCATCAGCTGCCGTCAATAACTATTGATAGTATCAGAATCCATGAATGGAGTATCATGATATACCTAATACTAAGAAATTAATCAGTATTTATTACTTTGGTTAGGTAAAGTTAAATTATATGGTTTTCGCCCAGTAAGCCCCACACGGTTCAGACAATCAATAAATATCGCAACACCTCCGGTCACCTATTGATGTACGAGAACTTCAGAAGTTATTGACTTGGTGTCTAGAATTCTAGAACTTCATCAAATGCCGTCAATAAATATTGATAGTAGTAAAGACTACTAGAGGCCCAGAATTGAGTGATATAATACGTGACATTATATCCATTCTATATCTCTATTGGTTAGGTTAGGATGGGTTATGTTAAATCTGTTTTTAAATTAAAGGTAACGAAGATTTCCTTAAACTATAAAAACTTGATAAATATACAAGAAAAAAAACTTGATAACTATAAACGCCAGTATATTTGATTAAAGCTATTGTTTGATATTTTTATAGGAAATTTCCTCCCCACGGGGCAGTGGTTGAGATAAGAAGGACCCTCGTAATTTATCGTCAATAAACGCTCCACGAGGCACTGACTACGCTTCGACGACCATGAAACTGACCCATAACAAATAAAAACACCATGGGCTGAAATTGAGAAATAAATAACGTTAATAAAAGATTACTTTTTAATGAAATATTATGAGACAATGCACTATTGCATTGTTAAATAGAACAAAACTATTCTAAAACAGACAAAAAACGTAACGATTTTAGAAGTGTCACAAATTTTACACCTCTTAACAAGCTATACAATTTTACAATTACTATCATAGGACCGTCGACTGCCAATAAGTTACAAGATTTTCCAAATAAAAATATCTAATATAAAGGTAGTGGCCCCAAAAATCTTTAAGAATATGCAGTACACTTTTAAATGTTTGCGTTGCCCAAAATGAGCCTTTGGTTTGGGTTTCTATAAAGATTTCAATATAGATGGCGCCATAGTCGCTTTAGACTGTAGAGATGATATCAAGAATTTTGTAACCATTTTTGAACGAAACTTGGGCTAAAAGCCGTTGGTTGTCTGCTGTTATAATAAATCAAACAGGCCAATTAAGAGATAAATTATTATCATTGTAATTGTGGAGATAAGTGATCACTTAAGCTTAATAACTTCGATATTGTATGATATATTGTTAACACGAATTGCTTTGTTAGATTATATTATCTTATATAATGTACAATGTGATGTAAGATTATATTATTTCGTTAAGTATAAATCTTATCTAAAGTATTGAAAGCTATTCTAGTGTAACTCCTTATAGTTAAATACAAAAACAGCAAAAAGTCTGCTAAATAACTACGTTACATAAACAAACATTAGTACCTACCTACAGTAAACATAGAAATAGAGCTGAAAACATCATGTTCTACCATTCAACTTTCCAAAAGAAATCTTGATTTCCTGCCCCGAATATTGCCACAACACCCTCGTATTGTTACTATTCCCACTTATCGTTCTCGATGAAAACCGAAACAACACTACAAAGAAAGTTTTCTATTATCATAAAACAAAAAATCTCGTTTTACTTCACCCTTCGGGTTCACACACTTCCCCTGCAATCGATCGATCCCAACCTAACGGGTCTTCGCCATTTAATTAGTTCTGATTTGATGGCCGCGACGAGGCTGTAAATTACAGAGATAACGGATAAACTTCGCACAGAAAAATACTTTTGACGGTATTAAAGAACTACACTCGTCAGGATAGATGGGGCAAAGTTTTGGGGATAGGGTGACGAAACGACGAATCCTAGTAAAGAAACCAATCTAACTAATTTCTACGTAATTAGGTATAGTGTTTGACTCTTCTATAAGATGCATTTATATCCAAAGCCCAAACCCAAAAATAATGACTACAAAAGTTATTACATTAAAATTTTTGTAGCTTTATAAAAGAGAAAAAAAAACACAAAAAGACTATTCTTCTCTTCAAAAAATTGCACCACAGACGGATCGCTCTCGAAAATATTAAAAGTGGTCGAGGGGGTAGCAGTCTTCAATAGACAAGAGTAAAAAGAGGGCTGATAGAAAGCCTAGTCACATGCGAAACAATAAAAGCAAGTACACTAGCGGCATTCTGTAGCGACGCGAAAAAAGAAAAAAAAAATGCCTCGATAAATCTAAAAATTTCGGATTGCATGCTGGAGACATTCTTGACATAAAGCTCGGGGGTATCTCGTTCCCAAATAATAGCAACATACATGTATGATGATTTTCATATGATATTGTTCCAAAATTGTAAGCAAGTCAAATATTAATAAATAATTTTCTAATTCTTTTTTTTGTCTTATATTTACTGTGTTCTTCTTTGGTTTCTTCCGCTGAATTAATTTTATGGATGAAATTTGGTGGATATTAATAGCCCGTAACATCAAAACAGACTAACTCCAACAATCACCTGTCTTGTCACTGCTTCCGTTGATTCTTCCGGAGCTAAATATAAATAAATGCCCAACCATTTTAAGATGACTTTAATCGTGCGCAGCTTAAAATATTAGAAGAAAATCTTATGTAATAAAAATTGGATTGTACTGTATTACAATTTTAATTGGTAATAATTAATTAAAGTCGGCTATATATTTTACCATCTAAAAGTAAATTGATATAAAATAAGTACTGAAACTAATGTTTCTTCATGAAAAATTATGAAGTTTTTTCCATCGATAGTACAAAGAAACTTTTAATCATAGGCAAATAATAATTTCAGCACTCAATAATCGTTATAACGTATAACGTACCTAAATAATAAAACACATCCAATGTGAGACGTTTACGATTATAAAGTCACTAAAACTAACGCTACATTAAATCAGAAGATCGCCGTATAAATTCGAACCGCTCCCGATGTATGATTGTCCATAACACGTGAAGCAGTATCGGAAAACGATTTGACTCCAGACGGAATCCTCGCAACAAAAGGGCCGGCGAGCGAATAAAACAAAGAAAACTTTTTATAACTCTCTCAATTGCTGCTATCCGCTCCCTCTGAAAAAACTGAATTGATAAGTTTTCGATCTTTATTTCGGTGCAGTAAAATGACTTCGTTATCACGTTAAACATATCATCACCAACGTTTGATGGTAAAATAATTCTTCTAGTTGAATTATTCTCTTTGATTACAGAAAATATTTTTATAATAACAGTAAGATTTTACTACCATCTATTCTATTATGACACAAGACTTACTGTATGTTAGTGATACAGTTGAATGGTTATCTTATAATTCATCTTCTTGCTTAATAATAGTATCTACTAAATGCATATTGTATGCACTGGTAATTAAGATGTTAATTTCAAAGTTATATTCTGCAATGACCCTCGTGTTCTCAACTAGCCCGGTGCGTCTGTTTATTTAACACTCTCGACCCTAAGAAAATATACACATTATAAAATTTACGAGCAGGGGAGACGTGACAAACGATTTAGAGAAAAATCCCTCACGTCGTAAAATAGATTTTAGATTTGAACTTCAGAATACCAGTGGTTAAACGCAATGTACGTCCACTTGTACTTATAAGAATAGCTGGAACTTTCGACATTGTAACTATCTGATCTTTACTGATAAAACTGCACTACACTGCAAGTATACGACGCTATGTACGTACCCAAGTAATACTAAACATTTTTTGAACCTTTGTCTCAAAAAAGCGTTTGCAACCACAAATCATGACATTGACACATTAAAGGTAACACCAGCCGATTGACACAACAATCAGCACGTCTTGACGCTCACTTTATCTCAGTCAGTCCAAATCTTAAACTAGAATCAGTAAAAATTCTGAAGAACATTTCACCGTAAGTAACAGAACTTGTGAGAAAACTTGGTTTAGCTACAATCTGTGAAGTCGAAGTTTCGTTGTTTCGACCACTTGTCCCCGGGGACATGTTGCTATTGCGGTGCTGGATCGGGCGGCAGTATTTAGCCGCACTTTATGGTTTTCATACACGTTTTGATATTAAATTCTCCATTTTACACACTCGCTCCAGCTACAGTACGAGACTGGAGTTTCGATTAGATACCACTGTAAACAACCTGGTGCAATAGAGGTGGTAGAAATTGGTATTAAACTATATGCTATGATAATATTTGGAGCTTCATTTCTATTAAAATGAGACTGCAGAAATTAAGTTTAATTAACCCAATACCTATATTTAAAAGATTTATGTGGAATACTACTCACGAATGTATACTAACAATGAAGTGCTTAGTATTCTTTTTACACACGTCATCTTCAGCTTAGAATTCTTAATACGGCTTGCTGGATTACCTCCTTTTTATTCCTTTTTGATGACACTGAAATGATCGCATACTAAATTGTGGCTTTATATTTTATTTCTGCTTTCGAGTTAAGGGATTAATAAGCGAATGTAGGCAATCTCTTAATCTTATTGAATTTAGAAAATTAACCAGTAAATAAAAAGATAATGATTTTAGCTATAACATTTTATTCCATTTTTATTGGAATTCACAATTGTACCATTCAGCAAAGTGGCTGGTGATAATAAAATAAACGTCAAGAGAAACGACGCACACGATTAAAAAAAGTCCGTGGGGCAAGCTTAAACTGAATTACAGAGCGCGTTAACATGTCGCGGCTAAGCCGGAGCCGGCGTTAAATTAGAAGCCGTCGCCGTTCAGGATCCACCGGCGACCGGCTATTTGTTACCTCTGTTTTTCTTGCGAATTAGCGCACTTTCAACGTTCCCTTGATAATTTTCCTTTACAATGTTGCCTTTAATCATTTCATTTGCAATTCAAAATTAAAAGAACATTCGAGCATGAATAATTTAAACACATCTCTCCCTGAACTTTACCCGAAAGTATCTAACGAAAACGGTAATGTTATTTCAGGTTGGGTTTTAGGAAGAATTTTTTCACCAGGTTTAAAAGTAAGTTCAAAATATCTGGCACGTTTTCATTACCAGTTTTAATGGGCTTATAAGAATTATCTCATTACCAAAGCGATTCCTTTATAAGTGTTGTAAGTGAAAAAGGCGTGCAAGTTGTGAATCATGTTAAATGCATCAGACCAACTTGCCAAGATATCCGTCGTGAAATTATATGCGCTGCACAACTTTTTGTGTCCCGACATTCGACTTCTTCGCTTTGAAGGTTCATAACTCTGGTGATACTGTTGAATCTTTCATGTGAATAGTAATGGGGGGAGCGTCTACAATGGTGGCGAGTAACGGAGAAAGAATAACTTTGGTAACTGTTATGGGTGTCGAGATTGATCGTGTTTGCCTGCGAATAATATTTGATCAGACGAAACCGTGTGTTTGTTTTCATATTGAAATTAATTATCTTATATACATGTAAATGTAAATTATATAAGTAGCTCTAATACATAAAATATAAGTCTATCTTTTAAATAGCCATACTAGTTTAAAAACGAAAATACGTTAAAAACGCTGTTCTAAAGTTTTAATTAGTAGTATTTTAATATTAAAAGACAAAAGACAAAGTTGTTGTCCTGGAGTAACTATTCCGCTTGGCTGGCGAACTATAAAACTTG